>VSMD01133932.1:0-30176 GCA_008750895.1 Mirza zaza | reverse complement strand
TTGAGACAGAGTCTCACTTTGTTGCCCAGGCTAGAGTGAGTGCCGTGGCGTCAGCCTAGCTCACAGCAACCTCACACTCCTGGGCTCAAGCGATCCTGCTGCCTCAGCCTCCCGAGTAGCTGGGACTACAGGCATGCGCCACCATGCCCGGCTAATTTTTTATATATATTAGTTGGCCAATTAATTTCTTTCTATTTATAGTAGAGATGGGGTCTCACTCTTGCTCAGGCTGGTCTCGAACTCCTGAGCTCAAACGATCCGCCCACCTCGGCCTCCCAGATACTGTACTACTTTTGGTTTTAAACCCATCAGTTGTGTTATTAAGTACAGTTATTGTATTTTTCGGTTTTAGAATTTTTTCTCCTTAAAAATCTGTGTTCTATTTTGGGGTACTCTTAAAATTCTCAGTCTTATCACTTTGAATAATGTATTCTTAAAGACTGCATAGACTGTCTGGAGCTCTTATGAGTCTTTCTGGTGTTTGTGGTTTCTGCCAGTTGTCTTGTCTCCTCATGTGGCTGGTTATTTATTTTTTTATTATGTTTTTAGACACTGTGTTTGATATTGTTGTTGAGGAATAACTTGATACCTAGAAGATGGTATCTTCCAACAATGAGCACTTTTGTTTGGTGCCTGAAAGAGCTGGCAGACTATATTATTCTGTTTTCAGGCTTTGATATTTGAAGCTGAAGTGCAGGTCCTATGAGACTCAGTATACTTCTTATTCATGTTACTCTTTAAGTACAGCTCTTCAGGGTCTCAACCAAAAGTGCATGGGCATTTTCTAGCACCCTTTCTTGCTTCCTCCCAGGCCCTGGACTATTAGTTTTATCTTCTGAGCCCTATAAGGCTCTATCAGAGGTGTCATTCAGTTCCTCAGTAGTTCTTTTGTAAGACTTAATCATGTTTCTTTATCATTAAATCTTGAGTTAGCTTGCTAATTATTTACTTCTAGTATATAAATTAATCTAGTTTTGCTTATAATCTAATGCTACTGATATTCTACTTTTAGTTTGTTTTTTAAGATAATTTGAATCCTTTTTTTTTTTTTATCATAGGAAATGTCCTGTAGAAAGGTAGAAGGCAATGAAAAGAGAATCTGTTCAGATTGGAGCAGGGCCAAGGCCTTAATTTTCCCCCGCTTTCCTCAGTTTCCCTCTGCATTGAGATCTGAGTGATCTCATTGAAATTTTATGGCTCTGAAAGTTTAAAAAACTTGTCTTAGAACACAGTCTCACATCAACCTTTTAAACATACTTGAGGCATATAAAAAGATACAATAAAAAAACACCATTGTCTTCTACTTAAGGCAACATTAGAAAATCACAGCTTCTTGAGTTTTTCTGTGGTAGGGAAAATAATGTGCCCCCCCCCCCCGCCAATCCCTGAAACTTTTTAATATAGCAAAGGGGAATTAAAGTTGCAGATGGAATTATAGTTTCTAATCAGCCGACCTCAAAATAGGAAGATTATTCTGGATTATGCAGGTTGACCATATGTAATCACAAGGGCGGTTAAAAGTAGAGGAGCGAGATAGAAGAGTCAGAGAAAGAGATGTAATGGCAGAAGCAAGGTCAGAATGATATGATGTGAGAACTTGACCCACTGTTTCTTGCTTTGAAGAGGGAGGAAGAGGTCCATGAGCCAAGGGGAGGACCACCTCTAGAAGCTGGAAAAAAGGCAGGGAAATGGCTTCTCCCCTAGACCCTCCGGAGAAGAATGTAGCCTTGCTGGCAGCTCAATTTTTAGCTCAGTGAGACCCATGTTGGAATTCCTATCTATAAATCTGTAAGAATATAAATTTGTGTTGTTTTAAGCCACGTTTGTGATAATTTGTTGCATCAGCGGTAGAAAACTAATACATCCTCCCTGATCAAAGTTAGATCCTTCATGCTAGGAGTAACCAGCATGCTAGTGTTATATTTTCTGTGAATGCCTTTATAGTTTTGTACCATATGTATCCCTATGCCTTTATAGTTTTGTACCATATATGCAATGCTGTGAGTGTTTAAACTTCAGAGGAATGGTATCTAATGGTACTTATTCTGCAACTTTTTAAAAACATTGTTTTTTTCATATACTTGTTGACATATGTAGCTATACCTTATTTTATTACTATAAATTTCATTATAACTTGTGAAATTTATTCTCTTGATGGACACTCAGATTGTTTGATAAGCACGTTAGCAGTTTTTTTTTTAAGGAACCAGCATTTTAAAATTGGAAGATTTCCCATTAAATTCTTTATTTCTGACTTATCCTAAAACAATTAGAATATTCACAGTTTTCTAGAGTTATGCTGTTCAGTGCAGTAGCAACTAAGCCACATATGTCTTTTAAATTTAAATTAAAATGAAATAAGATGTAAAGTCTAGTTTCCCACTCACATAAGCCTTATTTCCATTGCCCAATTCTCTTATGGGGCTGACGACTACTGGATTGAGCAGAGCAGACAGAGAGCATATCCATCTCTTGGAATGCTCTGTTGAACAGAGCTAGTATAGTTGGAGGCATGGATATACCCATTGAGGTAGATGTGCTCTTCAGTTCACCAAAGCCCCCATATTACATGCACTTCTTTGACCTTTGCTCTAATAGAAGGTACCCGGAAGCCAGGTTTAAATCTCAGCTAGCTGTGTGACTTTGGCCAAGTACCAGACCTCTCTCCATTAGTTTTCTTATCTGTCAAATGGGACTAATTTGCTGTTCTCAGCATCACATATGTTAATATAGAAGTGGTACTTAGACAAGTACCTAGCATATTATAAATGTATGTAAGTTTTGGTCAGTATTATTATTACATAAATTACCTGCCTGATCTCAGTAGATATTTGAGTTTGCTACCCTACCTCTAGTAGCAAGTTCAACAGTACAGCCTTTTCTGGACATTGAATCTTCTTCCAGTTACCAACCTATCACTTATCTTTACAGGCATATTTCTTAAGAGGGTTTTTGTTTATATTGCCTCTAGTTCTTTACTTTCCTTTTATTCTTCAACCCACTCCAATCTGGCTTCTGCCTCCACCATTCCATTTAACTGCATTTGCTAATGTCACTATTCTCTGGGTTGCTAAACCTAGTGAACACTTACAGAGTCAGTATCACATAATGGTTAAGAATTCAGGTTCTGGAATCTGCCTGGCTTGCTAGCTATGTGACGTTGAACAAGTTACTTTTCCCTAGATGTTAATTTATTTAAAAACTGTAAAATGGGGATAAATAAAGGTACTTTATCATGGGATTGTTGTGAGAAATAAATGAATCAATAATTTGCTATACTTCTAACAGTGCTAGGAACATTATAGTCATTTAGTAAATACCTATTATTGTCATTTTATATACCTCTTTCCATGCAAGAGGCAGAATTGCAGTGAATTCAGATCTCATCCTGTTTATTTTTCAACAATGAACATTCATAACATTCTTAACAATTACTGAGTGTTGTTGACAGGGTAGAAAGTAACTTTCATTTGGTGGCTGTATTGCTAGAAAGATAGAATTTTAAAAGGTGGAGTAAGGAGAAAAAGACATTTTTTAGGGTGTCATCACTGTTGAGTACTTATTCATAATAATACTTGGAGTATAATGTGAACATTTCAGAAATGTTCAGGTGCATTCACATGCCTGAATGTAATAATACTTTTAAGGAAAATATGTTTCAGGTCAAGTAGAAATAAATTATGCAGATGTATGAAATATAAAATAGCCAAAAAGACCAACCAAATATATCGTACATTAATTTCTGTTTTTAGTGTTGCCCGTTTCTTTTAGCATGAATGTTAAGGAGAAAAGGATGACTATAAATGACCAATGTCAAAATATGGTAATTGAAGTGAAGACGCAGTGAGAATGATTTTATTCTTAGTAGAGTTATTAAGAAAAATGATACTTTGGGAAGATGATTTTAAAAAGATTGATAAGTAATTTGATTTTAAAAACCCACATTCTACCTCTGGTGATGTAGTATAATTTTATAACTGAACAGACAGGAGAAAACCAAGTGTTTCTCTCAACCTCTAAGGCAGATATTTTTTTTAAGCTCTGCTAGCTGTTTCTCCAAACAAGGTAAAGATGCTTTTGAAGTGTGAGAGCTAATAAACTTGGCTAGAATTTCATGAGGTAATGCAGATGAGAGGTATTCATTACTAGGTTTACAGGAAGCCTTGTAACTTCTTGGAGCTTGGCATCCAGGGCTGCCATGAAACTTGAAAGTAATTCCTGTTGGCTCTATCTTTTTCATGGCCATCTCTCAGAGACTGTAACAGTGCCAAGCATAGGAACTCCCCCCAAATTGCCAGGAAATTCCCTCAAATCTAGAATTAATTGTACTAATAGTCTTTTTAATAAACATGTCATTAACCAAAAAATTAACTTGTGGATTTCATTTGTCAGAATGATTAAAAGAACAGAACATATTAATATGGCAAAGGATTTTAAGCAAAATACAGCATGGCTAGCTAGAATGTGCTCTTTTAGATTTTATCCAACTTAAATGAAAGGAAGTATTATTTAATTTGCCCTAATGCATTGTAACCTAGTATAATATTATAGGGCATTATAAATGATAAAGGCCACCAGGAGTGCACCTATAGTCAAAGTTTATTATTAATAATTAGCCTGCTGTAACAAGGGAGAGCTCATACCAGAGGAAGTCAGGTTTGGGTTTGGGCTGAATTATTCTAGGGAAAGATTAGGGGAAGTAGACCAGCTCTGGATTGGATACTGTCATGAAGTGAGGTCAGTTTGGTAATTGGGTATCTCAACATTCTATCCAAGAGTAGGAGGAATGACACCAAGCTGGGGACTGATTGGTAAGAATGCAGTAACCACTCATAAGAAGGACCAAAGTAGTCATTTTGCAGCTGTGATGTAGCCTTGGGCAAAACTTTGTTTCCTGTTGACTTTGCTGCTAATCTTTTAGGGATATCACAATATGATTATCAGTAGGGCTTCTTTTCACTTTTTCAGTCCCTCTTTTTGGCCAGATTCTGGTATTCAGATCATTGTCCTGTGAAATCCAGGTTTTTATCGTTGCTAGAATTCCACTGATAAGAGATTGTTCGGAGAACCTCATCCGTTGTTGGACTGAAGTCAAATCTTATAATTTTTTGTTGTTGCTAGAAGGTTAGCTGTTGAATCATCTGAAGCAAGATTGTCTGTGCACACATAAGACTCTGAAGTTCACATTTGAGCCCTGTAACACTGACAGATGCTGAGAGATTACTACTGTGTTTCCCCGAAAATAAGACAGGGTCTTATATTTATTTTTCCTCAAGAAGACACCCTAGGACTTATTTTCAGGGGATGTGTTATTTTCCCCTCAAAGCCTCAGCTTGCAGCACTCACAGGATGGCCGGGACCTGACATGGGGAGCCGACCTTGTTGGTGGGGCTGCCCGCACCTCTCCCGTCACCTCTAGGGTACTACCTGTCACGATGGAGCAGATGAGAAGGGCTGCTCCTCTTCTTTACCACTCTGCAAAGAAATGCATGGGTTGTGCAGATAGGCTGCGCAGCCACGCACCCATCACTAGGTCTTATTTTCAGGGTAGGGCTTCTATTGTGCAAATGCTTAGAAATCCTGCTAGGGCTTATTTTATGGGTAGGTCTTATTTTTGGGGAAACACGGTATAATTCACAGTTGATTTCTGATGATTCAGTGATTACCCAGAGAATTAGAACATATTATAAACAGTGAGAACTTTGACAAATCTGCATGGCTCTGTGATTTCTACCATCAAGTATACTGTGATTATCCGTGATTGACAAGGATATTGAAACCTAGAAACAAAAATTAATTTGAAACAGTCATTGTACCAGTTTTTAATATTATTAATATATGAGCATTGAGTCAGCCTCTTCCCAACTTAAAGGTTATAACCATTGAATATATATTCATTAGTATATTTTATTGCATATAACTAATTTATAGAGCCCAAACTGATCTTTTGGTTCATCAGATAAACCAGTTTAGAAACAAGAGTTTTCACAATAGCTTTGAATTAAATAACATTTGAAAAATGTTGACCAAATCTAATTATTTCAATTATACTTCATTTTTTAAGGTGAGGGAGTAAATCTTTGTGTTACCTGGTGGCTATTCCAGGAAATTTCAAAGATATTTTAGGTGTAAAATTCATCTTATCAGTTTTTTATTGTTCTGAATTTGGAACCTAAATCAAGAAGAAGAGTTTTAAATGATACAATAATCATTAACTTAAATGATGGTGTCCAAAGGTAAGAAATAGTTCCAGGCAATATTTGAAAATACAGCAGTAAGAGCAATAATTGTTAGGACCTTTAATTGTTTTAAATAATAGAATTTTATTAAAAATCGTTTAAAATATGGGTAATACCCAAGAATATGTATTTAAGAGCCATCTTATTTTGAACTTTTATGTTCTTTCCCTGATTGGAAATACTATGGTCATTAAAGATACCACACCAAAGCAAATTAGGCTGTTCATTTCACATCTCTAAACCACTGGGACCAACTGGTTTATTTTCTTGCACAATCACTAAGATTTTTATTTCATAGTCCTGCATTCTCACAGACTTTTCCCCAATAACCATTTTACCTCAGCTTGCAATGACAGTTGTTTATGTTCTCTTTCCAAATCATTAAGATAATTAAATCTTAAATTTAACACATTAGCTTTTCTGTAATTCACAATTTTTACTACATAACTATGCATAGTGATTATTTCAGCTGTTTTGTTTTTCTTAAAACATGACTTTTTCCAAGAAGTCATGCACTGATTTACAAGAAGCAGTGCACTGATTTACATTCTGATGCAAGGTCCTTAATCTAGCTAACAGTTCCAGAATGTTTTCCTATCATTGCAGCTCACTAGAATAGACAGCAACACAGAACATAAACTCCAAACCACATCTGTTGACAATGTAATCAATATTTAATGATTTTATGCAATGTAGTTCTAGAAGTCTAGAACTTCTAGCTTCCAAAACTCTTTTGAAAAGACCAAAGCTCTTCTGATTCTCAGTCTTTTCTAAGTTACCGATTACCCATCCCCACTGGAAGCTTGTAAAGCGTACTGTTTGCCTCCATGTTTCTGAAATATCTAAATACTGTGTCTCGGAGTGGGTCTGTTTTCATCTATTTGTAATGGGAACTCAGTGAACCCTTCCAGTTTTGCGAGTCATTGTCCTTCCCAACGTTTCCTTGAATTACTTTATGAATTTCCTTCCCCTCTTTTCTCTGTTCTATCTTTCTGGAACTCCTGATTATTTGTGTTTTGGATCTCATGGACTGCTCTTCTAATTTTCCTGTTATTCTTTCACATTTCTCTCAATTTGTCTTATTATTCTGTGTTCTAGGATTATTTCCTCCACTTTATCTTCCAGTCAGCCAATTGTACTTCCCAGAGGTATCTCATAGTCCTGATTCTTTGCCTTTGGAGAACTTTGCTTTGTAAATCGGATTGGTTTTTGGCTTTCTTCGCTGTCAGTGTCTGGTTCTGTTACCTTGAATTCTCTTTATCAGCTACTTTTTATCTATTTGCTTTCTAGTTTCCAAATTTTATGTTGTGTTCTGTCTTAGTTTTCATCCTTATGGGTTTATGTCTTAAGAATTCCCTTTACCATAATTTCATTAGGGTTTTAGGAGGCAGTGAGGTTTGATAATATGTGTTTAGTACTCTATTTTGCTAAAACGCTACTCAGGGCTTTTTTGTTTAAGAGAGAAGATCTTGATTTGTTACCTAGGCTGGAGTGCAGAGGCCTATCTCACTGTGGTCTCAAACTCCTGGGCTCAAGTGATCCTCCCTCTCTTAACCTCCCTAGTAACTGGGACCACAGGTGCAAGCCACGTTGCCCAGCTACTATTTTTATTTTTATTTTTTTTTATGGAGACAGGGTCTCGCTGTGTTGCCCAAGCTGGTCTCAAACTCCTGGCCTCAAGCAGTTCTCCTGCCTTGGTCTTGCAAAGTTCTGGGATTACAGGCATGAGCCAGCATGCCCTGTTCTGTTTTTTAACCACTCCATTGCAGCTGTTTTATATTTTCATCTTACTCCTCCCATCTCTTAAAGGTAAGTGTTTGTTCAGGGTTCCATCCTCTTCCTTTTGGTCTTCTTACACAACACACTTTCCCTCAACTTTATTTTCTTTTTAATGTAATGTTTTCTTCTCATACTCATTTGTTTTATATACCCCTTAAAGTGAAGTACATACACTGTATACTCCTTTTTGGAGACAGGTGGCATAAAAGATTTCTCCTATCTTACTTTTGCGTATTTCTAAAATCTCAATTGACCTCAGGGCTGCTACTGGTAGCCCTTCCTTTGTGACACGTTTTAATATTAAACTACTTGCTACTCTTTGCTATTTTCTGAGCATGACAGATCCTTTCCAAGCTTCTTTCTGTAGTTTTGTATATGCTGTTTCACTTTCTGGGTGTCTTGTGTAACTACTCATTTCTCACCCCAGTGCTTCCCTCTCTTCCTGACAAAATTCTTAAGAGTCTAGGTTTAAGTAGACTTTCTGAAGCTTCTTTCATTCAGTTTCTTTCACAATTCAGTTTCCATTGTGCTAACATGATGCCACAAGTGGAAAATTTCATACCTGACCTCATGTGATGAGTTGCAATCAACACTCAGGCATATAACACAGTCTATTCAGAGACCCCAAGAGAAAACAGGTATTCTGGTGATGCTACTGTGCTGCTTGGTTACCCTGAACACATTATTTTTTCACAGTTTTAATGCTATGTCATATTTTTTTTACTGTTAAGTACTTATGTGTGAATAAGTGTAAGAAAATGATGGCTTATCGGTAGCATATAAATTCAGAGTCAGGAATCATGGTGAAGTGATGCCAGACAACCACAGATTGTCCACATGGATGGCTTAGATAGTAACACTTTTGCTTTCTGATGGTTTAGTGTACACAAACTTTGTTTCATGCACAAAATTATTAAAATACTATTGTGTAAAATTACCTTAAGGCTATGCATATAGGGTATATATAAATCATAAATGAATTTCATGTTTATGCCTGGATCCCATCCCCAAACCATCTCATTATGTATGTGCAGATATTCCAATATCCCAAAAAATCAGACATGTGAAACACTTGTAGCCCCAAGAATTTGAGATAAGAAATGCTCAACTTGTAATTATTCATTCATCTAATCTGACTATTTCCACTGGGTCATTACTGAAACTAGGGAACAAATCTTTATCTTCTTTGTTGTCTTTTACTTAAAAGTGTGTGGATGAATAGATAAATGTACTATGTAAATGACATAGTACTATTAAATGTACTATGTAAATGACATAGTACTATTGTATTATGATATAAGTACATTAGGTGATTTTCAGGTGGAGCTTGCTTTTTTTATAATTGAAAATTTTAAAGTTATTTGACATTCTTCCCATTGCACATTTCTTTCTATTAATTTACTTTTATAAAATAAAAAAAAACATGTAATTACTTGACATGAGGGACAGGACTTACTAAGATTAGAATTTTTTTAGTTCATTGAGGAGAAATTGTCATACATTAACTTGGCCATTTTTAAATATGAGGAAG
Source organism: Mirza zaza (assembly GCA_008750895.1). Lineage (NCBI taxonomy): Eukaryota > Metazoa > Chordata > Mammalia > Primates > Cheirogaleidae > Mirza > Mirza zaza. The sequence goes on along the minus strand of VSMD01133932.1, from coordinate 20,627 downwards.
TGGTGTAGGTGTTAAGGAGGCGAATGGATAAGTCTTTGGTTTAAATTTTTTCCTTTCCTACCACTCCCTTTCTCCTTGGAGGTCTCAAGTCTAGGATATTATCCTCGAACACTAGATATAACAGAATGTATCGTACTGCTGGGTTAATCATCTTGTTAAATCAATAACCATACACATTAAAGTGTCTAATAGACTTATTCTGATTCCACTTTTGTTTTATATTTGTGTCCTTAAAGTATTCTTTCTTTCTTTCAGAAATCATTCAGACTTGGTGAGCGTTGCGAATTCTTAATGTCTTTCTTGTATGAGGGTGCATGGTGCTTTACTGTTAATAGAAAGTATGTTATAAAGCTGATTGTCATACGACACATCTTTTTGTAGAGAAATAATATTACTGGGATTTGTTTTCTTGACTAAGGATTTGGTATAAAATATGTTGTAAAAATAAAGATAAAGCAATACAAGTTTTAATAATTTAAAATAAAGTATTAAATGGACTTAATTGATTTTATAAAAGGTTATAAATTTGCTTAATCAAACCTCCACTATACTCAGATCTCCAACCCTATCACTGCCCTTCTGTTTAGTATATAACCTCATTTTAGAAAAAGATGAAAGTCATCAAAATCGGAACTCCCCCTAGCTTTTTTTTGCCTCTGAACCAACTTCTTTCCATCTGTGTCCATCCTTTTCTCTGTCCTCTTTCTTCTATTAAATAGACTAGATGTTTCTTTTTCTAGCCCTGAATCTAATTAATTTCTCTCTAGTGTTTCAGGGTCTTTTCTCTCTTGACTTCTCCCTCTCTCCTGTGTCAGCAGCTCCTTTGCTCTGGGTTCTTTCTGTCAGCACTTAACATTGTCAAGTCTCATCCATCTTAAAAAATTATTAATTCTTTAACCTTGTGTATTATTCCAGCTACTACCTTGTTTTCTCCCCTTCAGAGAATTACCTATGTACATTGTCTCAGTTCACTTTTGTTCTGTTCACTCCTGAGCCCTCTGCAATATAGACTCTGCCACTACATCTCTGCAACTGTCTTTGCCTACTCCAGTACCCACGGGTCACTGCATCACTGTTAGATTCAGGAGGTGCTTTTCAATCCTTACCTTATTAGACCTCTTTGCAGTTTTTGGTATTACTTACTATTGTGCCCATCTTGAAAATCTTTTTCTTGACAATCTTTTTGGTCCCATTGCATCTACTTTCATGACTTCGATTACTGTGTTTATGGTATTTTACAGTAAATCTGTGTCTTCAGCCATCTCTTGAACTTTAGTGTTTATTCAGCTTGCCGTCAGGCATGCTCACTAAGATGTCTCACAGGTCCCCAAAACTCAACCTACACATGATGAAACTAAACTATCTTCCTCTTCTCCCAGATCTTTCCGTCTTACCTTGTTTCATCGAATAATGCTGTCATTAACTTGTTGGCTAAGGCAGAAATGATTATCTTTGACTGTTTCTTCCATGCCTCCAATAATCAATCATAAAGTACTGTGTTGGCTCTACTGCATCTCTCTCTACTCTGTCTACTCCCTGTAGTAAGCATCATTCTTCAGTAGCCACCTTCATCTCTCACTGAATAATTTAGCTAATTAACTTTAACTGTTCTTTCTGCCTCCTGTCTATATTTAATTCCCCATAGCATTCACAAGGCAGCCAAAGATGTATTCCCCAAGTAAAATGTAATTAATATCTTATTTAAAAAACCTGTAAAGTAGCCCTTCATCTTATTTTTGGAGCAAAAAGACTTTCATGTTCTGGTTCCTAATTTTATCCTAGTCTCATCTCCAGTTATATACAGTATCTATTCTCCCTAAAATGCTTTATTTTCTCTTACCTCATATTCATGAGTGAAGGTCTCATATTCCTTCACTCTGTGTTCTCCCTTTTAACTGATACACACACAAACAGAGCAGTTCTCAAAGTGTGATCTGGGAACCCCTTGATGTCTCTGAGATCCTTTCAGAGAGTCTGCAAGGTCAACTATTTTCATATTAATAATACTATGACATTATTTGCTTTTTTCATTCTTACTCTAATGAGAGTACAGTGCATTTTTTTTTAGAGGCGATGTTACGTGTGATGACACCATTGCTGTGGTAGCTAGTAGATATGTGATTTTGTGTTCTGTGGTTTAAGAGTTCTTTTAAAAATTTTTTTTTTCTTTTTTGCTCGACTTAGATTCCATTTTAAAATTCTTGTATGGTAAATATTGATAGGTATAACAAACAAAAGCTCTTCAGAGTCCTCAGTAATTTCCAAGAAAGTAAAGGGGTTCTTAATCCAGAAGGTTTGAGAACAGCTCTTAGGCTTTAGTTATATGACATTTCCTTTGAGAAGTCTTTGCTTGGGTCATCTAACATAGTAACCTTTGGATAACCTCTGTGGTTTACACTTACCCTACTATATAGCACTTACCATATTGTATTATTGTGGGTTATTTGTTTAGGCCAGTAGACACAGAAAACTCCATAAAAGAAGGAGTCCTGTTGTTCCCAGAACCTAGCACAGTTCTGGATATATAGTAAGTGCTCAATAAATAATAAATAAATAAAATTAAATAAAATAAATCAGTAAATGTTGAGTGAATCTCTTTGAAAGTATTTGGACATGACCTATTCTATGTAATTCATTATCAGATTATGATGACTATAACATGTTTTAAATTATAACCATTTTGTACTTTAGAGATACATTCATTTCTTAACTTTTTTTGACCCACTAATATCGGAATGGGTTTTGTAATAGAAAGCAAGTTTTATTTGCTATGTGCGTATGTGTCGTGTTCACATGTTAGAGGAAAAGGAACCTATTGCTTGGAGTCAGGAGCTCTATGTCTGAATCTGTGTCCTCCACAAATAACTATGGAGCCTTGGACAAGTCTTTTTATTCCTTTGAAATTAACTTCCCTTATCAAATAATGGCATTGGACTGGGTTATCTAAAAAGTTTTTTCATGTGACATTATATGATTATGTATGAAGGTGTCAATATGTAGTAAATGTAATTTATTAAACATGTATATAAATATAGATTTGCCTATATATTAAAATAACTTTGTTTTTACAGGAAGGATGATAAAGACTATGCTTTAAAACAAATAGAAGGAACTGGGATCTCTATGTCGGCATGTAGAGAAATAGCAGTAAGTGAAGTTCTTTTTATCGTCATTATCAGCTGACTCATGAGTGTGTAAACTATATAAGTCTCTGTGTTGTATTTGTCACATTAATTGGAAGTTGACGAATATTTTTCATATCAACTATCTATAGAAAAACATCTTTTTTAAGGAAAAGAAAAGAGCGTGTAGTTCTAGCAAAAATTTCTGTATAAATTCATTTATTTGGGTTAAAGTTAATGTCAGTTATTTACATAAATATTTATTTTCCCAATAAATGTCACTAATAGTTAAAGGTCCAGTTGTTATTTTACTGAGTGCAGTAAAAGTGGTATGTTAGTCCTTATAATATTAATATTTCTATTTTAATAGGGTAGGATATATCAAAATTAAAATGAGATCATATTTGATTTTCATTGGGTATAGGTATCTGTTCATTTGAGTACATAAAAATTTACGACCTTTTATTTTAAAAGCAATCTTCCATATTGTAGTTAGAATCCCATTTGGATTCCAAGGAAAGTAGTCTTATAAGTAATGCATTACTTAAAAATTATCTATACGTTTCAATTAAGTTACTTGTTGAGATTTACTTGTTGAGATTACTTGTTGAGATTTTTACTTTTTACTGTTATAAAACTATGGGTCCAAATTGTCTTTTCTGTCTTTAATCAGAATATTCTTGTATATATATATTTGCTTTCATTGGACTCAGTGCCTATATGTGCCCATAGATACAGGCTATTATGAGCTGGAAGTATTAATTTAAATAATTTTGCAAGTTTAGCAGATTCTGTACCTGTAGGTCTTCATCCAACAGGCATTTATTGTGGTACCATGTTGAAAAGGATTAGAGTAGGTAAAAGTAAAGAATCATAGGACAAGTCAGTATCTGTGGCCTCAAGTATTTAAACTCTATTAAGGAAGGAGACTCACAGATCTTACAATAAGAATAGTGGGTCCAGTACTGTGATAAAAATATATGGGAGTGGGAGAAGGGTGTGCATCTAAAGTAGAGAATCAAGGAAAGTTCCAGGTTTTGGAGCGCACATAACAATTCCTTCATGAGGGAAAAAGAGGGGTGAGATGGAGCACATCATTAACCAAAGGTATACCATCCTGGAAGATGTATTTCATTCAATTGGTAAATTTCTTGTACTTTTGAATCTTGAGACCAGATAGCTGTACGTTAACTTTAAGTTCTTTAACATCTATTCTATGTATACTAGTCAATTTTAAAGAATTAGAAGCCATTGAACTATGGTCAGTGATGTTAGAAGTCAGTAGTGATTACCGTTGGAGGGAACAGGGAGCTTGCAGGGTCTAGCTAGTAACGTGTGTATTGCTCTTGCTCCGGGTCTGGTTACACGAGTTTAATATGTGAAAATTCATTGAGCTATGCGCTTATTGTTCACATGCTTTTCTCTTGTTTTTTTTTTGTTTTTTTTTTTTTGTATTTTTTTTTTTTGAGACAGAGTCTCACTTTATTGCCCAGGCTAGAGTGAGTGCCGTGGCGTCAGCCTAGCTCACAGCAACCTCAAACTCCTGGGCTCAAGCAATCCTGCTGCCTCAGCCTCCCAAGCAACTGGAACTACAGGCATGCGCCACCATGCCCGGCTAATTTTTTTTTTTCTATATATATTAGTTGGCCAATTAATTTCTTTCCGTTTATAGTAGAGATGGGGTCTCGCTCTTGCTCAGGCTGGTCTTGAACTCCTGAGCTCAAATGATCCGCCCACCTCGGCCTCCCAGAGAGCTAGGATTACAGGCGTGAGCCACCGCGCCTGGCCCTCTCTTGTTTATAATTCTTTAAGAAAGTATGTTTTTAAAACAGTAAAATTCCTCTCAGTTCAGAAGCAGGCATGCTTATCTTTACATATATGTTCATAACTGTAAATGTAGTTAAATACAGAAGTATGAAAGCCTACTTTTAATCTACCTGATCATAGTTCTTCAATCTAAAATGAGCAGAAATTTTTAATTTTGATGAAGTCTAATTTACTAATTTTTCCTTTTATGACTATTTTCTGTATTTGGCTGAAGAAATCTTTATACCCACTGATTGACAATATTTCCCAGTGTTTTCTTTCAGAAGCTTTACAGTTTTAGCTTTACCTTTTATTTTTAGTCTGTGATATGTTCACTTAATTTTTTGTTGGTGATATGGTGTAGTTTGAGTTCCCCTCCCCCATATCAGTATACAGTAGTAACATCATTTTTGGAAAACATTCTTTGGCATAGCATTCCTTTGACATCTTTGTAAAAAAAGAAAATGACTATGTAAGTGTAAGTCTATTTCTGGGTTCTCTATTCAGTCCCAGTGATCTCTCTGTCTAGCCTTATGCTAATACCAAATTACCTTTACAGCAAGACTTGAAGTCAGGTCATGTAAGTCCACCAGCTTTATTCTCTGTCAGAATCGCTTGGGCTATAGGTCCTTTCCATTATCATATACATTTTTTAATCAGCTAGTCAATTTCTTTCTTTTTTTTTTTTTAAATATCTGTTGGGACTATAACTTGGATCAATTTGAAGAGTGATAATATTGAGACTTTTAAGCCAGTGGAAAGATATACCTCTCATTTTTAAGGTTTTCTCTAATTTCTTTCAGCAATGCTTCACAGTTTTCAGTGTAGAGGTTTTGCACACTTTTGTTAAATTTGTTCTTCGTGAATGAATTTGAAATATGTCATGTTTTCTAGCACTGTAAATGGAATTTTTAAACAAAATTATTTTCCATTTGAAAAAATCAGCATTGATTTTTTTGTTTTGTTTTTATGGTGGTTTTTTTTTGTTTGTTTTTTTGAGACAGAGTCTTGCTCTGTCACTGGGGCTAGAGTGTCAGCCTAGCTCACTGCAACCTCTAACTCCTGGGCTCAAGCAATCCTTCTGCTTCAGCCTCCTGAGTAGCTGGGACTACAGGCATGTGCCACCGTGCCCGGCTGATTTTTCTATTTTTTGTAGAGACAGAGTCTCGCTCTTGCTCAGGCTTGTCTTGAACTCCTGAGCTCAAGCAGTCCTTCACCTCGGCCTCCCAGAGTGCCAGGATTACAGGTGTGAGCCACCATGCCCAGCTGATTTAAAAAACAAACAAACAAACAAAAAATATATATATAGTAATGTAGTGTATATCCTGAGGCATTTCTAAATTCTGAATTTTTGGTGATTCCTTGGGATTTTCTACATAAATAATTATGTCATTTATGAATAGGGATACTTTTACTTTTTTTCTTATGTATGTTTTTTGTGTCTTTTTCTTCCCTTACTTTACTGGTTAGGGTATTTCTCATCGGTTGAATAGTGGTGAGAGCAAGCATCTTTGATTTATTCCCAATCTTGAGGGAGCTGTTTTCACTGTCACCATTTAGTTTGATGATCACTGTGGGTTTTTCACAGATTCCATTAATCAAGTTTAGGAAGTTCCCTTCAATTCCTAGCTAAGTCATTGAATTTATTGGCACAACGTTTTCCATGATATTTCCTTATTATCTTTTCATGTCCATAGGTTCTATAGTGCTTTCCCACTTTCATTGCTGATATTGATAATTTATGTTTATTTTATTGATTTATGCTCTTTTACTTTGGGCTTACATTTCTTTGTCATCATAAGTTAGAACCTTAGGTCATTGGTTTTTAAAATATTCTTTTCTAAGATAAGTATTTAAAACTATGTATTTCCTTCTAAGCTGTGTTTTACCTGTATTCCACAAATTTTGTTATGTTGCTTTGTCATTTAATGCAAAATATTTTCAATTTTCTTTGTGATTTTTTAATGTAATTCATGAGTTCTTTAGAAATATATTGTTCAATTTTTAAATATGTAAGGCTTATCTAGATAACTTACTATTAATGATTACTAATTTATTTTCATTGTGGTCAAAGAAGAAAGGCCCTATATTTTAGAGAAACACACTGAAATATTTATAAGTGAAATTATGTGATATGTGGGATTTATTTCAAAATAATCCAGGGTGGGGTGGGAGGAGTAGGTATTAATATAAATAAAATAAAATTGGATAAGAGGATAATGGTACATAGGAGTTTGTTTTAATAGTCCATTTACTTTTGAAATTTGTATAACAAAAATTTAAGGAAAAAAAGAAGAATTCCCATTTTTTATGGCAAGTTTTATCAGACCTTCCCTTCCCTTTATTAATTCTTCCCCATAGAAGTATTGTGTCCCCACCACTTAGCTCTGTTATTTTCTATGATCACACCCAGTTTGTTTCTTTAATAACACTCATTACAGACTGTAATTATAAGGGGTTCTTTTTATTTCTTTGTTTTTTTGTTTACTTATTTATCTGTTGCCCTCACCCTCTGTAGACTGTAACACATTTTTTCACCAGTGTGTACTAGGTCTGTTGTAGTTCTTGTTCCATAGTAATTGTATTAATAGAAGAGAGGGAGGAAGAACAGAACTCTGACCATTTCTTCTAAAAGCAAAGAGCATCGTATATCTTCATTTTATTGTATTGTACATTTCCAGAATTTCCTGTGAGCTGGAATTCCGTTAGCTTAGTCATTTTTCGAACTGTTGTATCAGTGGTGCATCAGAATTCTAAGAGGCTGCCTTGTAGTTGGGATGGGAGAGGAGAGATATAAAGCTCCAGACTCTACTTTTATAGCTCACTTCTACTGTAACACCTCAGTTTTTATCAATTTGCGAGAATTTGGTCGAAAAAAGCTCCATAGCTCTAAAAAAAAATTTGAAATTATTTTTCTTTATACAGTGATTTCAATTCAGCTATCACCCTACTGATGGCATACATTTAGAATTTGTTATCTTTGTTGTGTTGTGAAATTTTAATATTAGAACACAATGTAGCATGAGAACATTATAGGCTTTTTTTTCATTATAGGCTTTTTAACCCACTTTCTCATTTATCACATAAGTGGTATTGACAAAACACAGTTTTAACTTATTTGTATTTTATTTATTTGTACTTTAGAAGTTCAAAGTAAATGTGATATTTTGTATGACAATTGTAATGAATCAAGTTCATGGTTAAAAAAAAACATATTAAAAGCAGTAATCTTAGTACTTAGAAAGTTATAAGATTTTTTTCCCCGACAGAATTGGGAAAAACAGATGGTTTCTGCAATGGAAAAACATTGTGTGAGTGTATTTAAACCTTATTTTTTTCCCCAAAAAGGTTTTAACACAAAATCTTCAAAAAGGCAAAAAATAATATCTAAACTGTTAAGAATGAGAATCTGCATGCTGTGGGCTCTGTACGGGGTTATGCAGTGCTAAAGTTCTGTTTACCAGGAAGGAAAGCTAGAATGCTCCCCAGTGTCAGAGTGTCAACCACGCGGTAGTGTGTGTGCTGGGTAAGACCCTCACCATCCTCTTTGGGCTCTTACTTCTGCTCTGCCACTCCACTAGCTTGTAGCACTCAAAGCAAGTTTCTTAATTTCCCTGTGTTTCAGTTTCCTTGTTTGTAAAATAGTAATAATAATGGTATCTCATAGAGTTGTTGTGAGGAGCTTAGAACAGTTCTTAGGGTATAATAAGCTCACGGTAAACGTTAGCTACTCTCATTAGCTGCTACAGTCACATTGCTAGAATTGTCTGCTTGCTTGTATTTATCTCCTAGAGGAGGGCTTAAATCAAAGTTCTTAGAACATGTGATATCCCTGGGACCTAGCAATGCATCTTCCATGGTGCCTACCACATAGTAGGCATTTAGTAGTAAATGTTGGCTCTGCTAAATGTAGCACAGCTCCCTGGTCTTTTGGAAGTCCTTAAATATAAATATTTACTTAGGGGTGATTCTCCACTGAGATTTAAGTTCTGTTTCCAATCCCACATGGCCATTCTCTTTTAATCCCAAAGTGGCCTATCTATCTCCTAATATATCTCCCTAAAAGTTAAAAAATATCTAATATATGGTGTTTTGCTTACTCAGTAATAGTACTAACTGTACCAGTTTGCCAGGGTTGCCATAACAAAATACCACAGACTAGGTACCTTAAACAACAGAAATTTATTTTCTCGTGGTTGTGGAGGCTAGAAATCCAGTATCAAGGTTCTGGCATGATTAGTTTCCTCTGAGTCCTTTGTCCTTGGAAAGATGGCCTCTCCCTTTCTTTCTCTTCAGGTGGTCATTCCAGAGACACCCCTGGTCTTTTATTAGAACAACACTGGTCAGATTGGATTAGGGACTACTCTAAAGGCCTCATTTTAACATAATTACCTCTTTTTTTTTATTTTTTATTTTTTTTGAGACAGAGTTTCACTTTATTGCCCAGGCTAGAGTGAGTGCCGTGGCGTCAGCCTAGCTCACAGCAACCTCAAACTCCTGGGCTCAAGCAATCCTGCTGCCTCAGCCTCCCGAGTAGCTGTGCCACCATACCCGGCTAATTTTTTCTATATATATTTTAGTTGGCCAATTAATTTCTTTCTACTTTTATAGTAGAGATGGGGTCTCGCTCTTGCTCAGGCTGGTCTCGAACTCCTGAGCTCAAATGATCCGCCCACCTCGGCCTCCCAGAGAGCTAGGATTACAGGCTTGAGCCACCGCGCGCCCGGCCACATAATTACCTCTTAAGAGGCCTTATCTCCAAATACTGTTATGCATCACTTAATTACAGACATATGTTCTGAGAAGTGCACCATTAGGTGATATCATTGTTGTGCATTCATAGAGTATACTTACACAAACCTAGATGGTATAGCTTACTGCACATCTAGATTATATGGTTTATATATAGCCTATTACTTCAAGGCTACAAACCTCCACAACATATTACTGTACTGACTATTATAGGCAATTATAAGACAATGATAAGAGTATTTGTGTATCCAAATATATCCAAATATAGAAAAGGCAACAGTAAAAATACAATATAACAGATTAAAAAAAAAAATCTGTATAGGGCGCTTACCATGAATGGAGCTTGCAGGATTGGAAATTGCTCTGGGTGAGTGAGTGGTAAGTGAGTGTGAAGGCCTAGGACATAACTGTATACTACTGTAGACTTTATAAACACTGTACACTTAGACTACACTAAATTTATAAAAAACAGTTTTATTTAATAATAAATTTACCTTAGCTTACTGTAACTTTTTTATTTTATAAACTTTAATTTTTTTAACTTTTAGACTTTTGTAATGACACTTAGCTTAAAACACAAGCACATTGTACAGCTATGTGAAAATATTTTCTTCATATCTTTGCTCTATACGTTTTTTCTATTTTTAAAATCTTTAATTTTTTTTTTTTACTTTCTAAACATTTTTGTTAAAAACATATACACACCCACATTGGCCTAGGCCTACACAGGGACAGAGTCATCAATATCTCTTTTTGAGACAGAGTCTCACTCTGTTGCTGGGGCTGGAGTGCAATGGCATCACCATAGCTCACTGCAACCCCCACCTCCTGGGCTCAAGCGATCCTCCTGCCTCAGCCTCAGCCTCCCGGGTATCTGGGACTACCGGTGTGCGCCACAGTGCCCAGCTAATTTTTTCTATTTTTAATAGAGACAGGGTCTTGCTCTTGAGCTCAGGCTGGTCCTAAATTCCTGACCTCAAGCGGTCCTACCGCCTGAGCTTCCCAGAGTGCTAGGATTATAGTTGTGAGCCACCGCGCCTGGCCCAACTCCACATCTTGTCCCACTGGAGCGTCCTCAGGGACAATAACACCCATGGAGCTGTCATCTCCTATGATAACAATGCCTTCTTCTGGAATATCTCCTGAAGGACCTGCCTGAGGCTGTTTTACAGTTAACTTCCTCCCCCATAAGTAGAAGGAGTACACTCTAAAATAATGATTAAAAATTATTGTAAATACATAAGCCAGTTATATAGTTGTTTATTTTTAACATTATTAAATGTTAATATTTATCATTATCAAATATTATGTGCTGTACATAATTATGTATGTTAGACTTTTATATGACAGTGTAGTAGGTTTATTTACACCACCATCACCACACACGTGAGTAATATGTGATGCTATGATGTTACAAAGGCTATGAGTCACTAGGCAATAGAAATTTCTCAGCTCCATTATAATCCTTTGGCACCACCAGCGTATATACCGTCTGTTGTTGACCAGAACATCATTATGTAGCACATGACTGTACAGTCACAATGTAAGGTATTGGTGGTTAGGGCTTCAGCATATGAATTTTAAGTGAACACAGTTCAGTCCATAACACCAGTTACCTACTCAGTAATAAAATCATTACCCTAGTAGATTTGTTGTCTGGCTAATCAGATGGATTTTTTTTTTTAATAGATATTTTTAAGAAGTGGATTGATTTCATGATGACAGCAATGATCTCTTAGTCCATAGATTAGAAGCCAAAGAGTATGTTGTACCAGCCTCCTTTAGTTTAGTTATGTATTTGGTTAATTTATACATTCATTTATTCATATATTCACCAAATACTTAATAAGGGCCTCCAGGCAGTGTGTTAGGAGCTAGCCATGCAGTGATGAGAATGCACACACAGTGCCTGCCACTGTCAAGTTACCCACACGGTATATATCAAAAACATTTGTGTCTCTAGATTATAAAGCGAACTATTCCTCCAGGATATTAGCTCTTGGGAGGAATTGGTATTAGACCACAGTAGTTAGAAGTACTAATTTCGTGTTTTAAAAATTATTTAATTTTTAAAAGCCTTAAAGTCCTGGTTCTATCATTACCTAGGAATGTGACCTTGACAGAATTATTTAACTCCCTGTTCTCATTTGTAAAATAGGGGTTGTATAAATATTTCATAGGGTTAATTCATGATGAAGTGAGATAATGCATGTCATATGCTTAATACCATACTTGGTACCTTGGAAGAGCTTAATAAAATAGTTACTAATGTTTCCCTTTTTCAATACAGAAGCAAAACCTCATATTAGAGGTGAAATTCAGGAGACATCTAAGAACAACTTTATATATATAGGTTTCTAATAATTGTAGAGATCTTTTGCCAATGCTTTGGGGTTTGTTTGTTATAGTTTATACCCTACCAATTTCCAGAAAGGATTTAAAATAGCTGTCTAGCTTAGGAATGGATTCCAATTTGGAGAGAGAAGAAAAAACACTGAACTAGAATTAATACTGCCTTAGCACTAGAATTCGTTCTTTCAGCTAGCTAGAAGATCCGGGGGGACTGCTAAGTCTAGACTTTTTCTGTCAGATTATTTGCTTTGTTTATTAATTAGGAAATGGTCATTTAGATACTGGCTTTTAGGTTCCTGAGGATTGGTATATAATCTATAAAGTCTTATAAGTTTGAAAATTATATTCTAAAAGCAGAAAGATCCAACCTGAATTTAACCTTGCTCCTGAATAGAACAATTATCACTCTCTCCAGAGGAAAATCTTTAATATGTGACTTAGTGTTTAGTTCATTCAGAGTCTTTCCTTTGCTGGAATTCATCTCACAGCCCTCAATATAATGTATTTACATTTACATTAATTCTTATTTTGGTGGCAGTGTCCTTATAAAAGTCACTAAAGTCATAGTTATAAGACCTTGACTTTCTCACATGGCTGGCTTGAATTTGGAGCACATTTGGAGGGCACTACGTAAATCTGTTTTAACTGATAAAGTTATAGTAGCAGCTTCATAGGAAGCTTTTTCTTGTCATTGCACTTGTTTTTGGTTTTGTTTGGCATGGGTAGGTGTGCTTCTTAACTGGATGGATGTTAGGGCTGTTTTGGTTATTGTATTAATAAAATGAAGAGATAAGAGATTTTAAATGAAATCATATCCTTTTAGGAAATAAAGGTTAAACCCATGAAAGTGCGCTCTACTTGGATGCTGCTATGTGTATAAGTTGTTACTTTATTATTTATGGAAAAGGTATAAAATTTTAATCAACTTTATGTAATTTAAATGCCCAGAATTAGGTATTCTGTCTAACAGAGTTACAGATCTTAATTTTCATCTGATATTTAGTGTTGATCAATGTTTTCTAATGTTGCAGCTACAACATTAGATATTTTTTTAAAGGATTATGAGCTACAGATTTCAGTTTTTTTATGATGTCCAAGTATAGACAACTTACATGATTTTATTTATATGATTTGTGAATCATATAGCTGATAAGGCAGTCTAGCTGATAAGCTAGACTATATAAAGAACTTCTACAACTCAACAACAAAACAAACTGATTCAAAAATAAGCAAAGGACTTAAATAGGCATTTCTCCAAAGAAGATATACAAATGGTCAGTAAACACATGCACATATGTTCAGCATCATTAGTAATTTGGGAAATGCAAATCAAAACCACAGTGAGATAGCACTTCATACCCATTAGGATGGCTGTTAATCTGTTAATTTCTCTTTAAATTGAGGTAAAATACATATAATTTACCACCTTTACCATTTTTAAGTGTATAATTCAGTGGTAATAAATTCATTTATATTCTTTTTTTCTCCTTCATCTCCCCATCTTCCACCCCTTCCCTGACTCTGGTAACCACTAGTCTACCCTCTACCTTTGTGAAATCTGCTTTTTTAGCTCCCATATAGAGTGAGAACATGCGATATTTGCCTTTCTGTGCTTGGCTTATTTCGCTTATAAAGGCTCCAGTTCCGTCCATGTTACTGCAAATGACAGGATTTATTTTTTCTTTTTCTTTTTTGGCTGAATAATATTCCATCGTGTATCTATGCCACATTTGGCTGCTAATTTTTAAGAAGAAAAAGAAAGAAAATAATCAGTGTTAGTGAGGATATGGAGAAATTGGAACCTGTCATGCATTGCAGATGGGAATGTAAAATGGTACAGCTGCAAGTTTGGTGGTTTCTCAAAAAGTTAAGCATAGAGCAATCATATGATCCAGCAGTTTCACTCCTAGGTATATACCTGAAGAATTGAAAGCAGGGACTTAAACAGATATTGTATACCATTGTTCATAGCAGCAATATTGACAATAGCCTAAAGGTGGCAACAGCCCAAGTGTCCATCAACAGATAAATGTATTTAAAAATGTGGTATATACATACGATGGAATGTACTCATTCATAAAAATGAATGAAATTCTGACATGTGCTATACAGCATGGTTGAACTTTGTAGACAGTATGCAAAGTGAAATAAACCAGACATGAAAGGACTTGGTATTGTATGATTCTGCTTATATGAGGTATCTAGAATAGGCAAATTTTTAGGGATAGAAAGTAGAATAAAGGTTATCAGGGACTAGGGGAGAGGGAAATGGGGTTATTGTTTAATGGGTACAGAGTTTCGGTATAGGATGATTACCAAATTTCTAAAGTAGATATTGGTGATGGTTGCACAACATTGTGAATATACTTAATGCCACTGAATTGTGCACTTTAAAATCGTAGTTTTTATGTTAGGTATGTTGTACCAAAATAAAAAAATTAAAGCAAAGTAACCAACCAAACAACAATAAAATAGATTTACTCAGTTATAGAATTTCGCTTTTTTCTTCACAGATTTTTCCTAGTTTGTTACTGAAGCATCTGTATATCTTTAAATTGTATGAGTGCTTATTAGATTTTTAAGATTATTGCCACTGGGTTTGTATTGCCTTTGAGTTACAAATGGTGTGATTTTTTTAACATTTTTATGGCAAAATTTTTTAATAAATCTCCTTTGTTTTGCAGTTACTTCGAGAGCTTAAGCATCCAAACGTCATCTCTCTTCAGAAGGTGTTTCTGTCTCACGCTGATAGGAAAGTGTGGCTTCTTTTTGACTACGCTGAACATGACCTCTGGGTAAGGTCACTTGCTGGTAGACATGTGTATACTATTGTACTGTGCATGTAGATAATTCATCATTAGCTTTATCATCATATTAATAATCATGTAAGCCAAATGAGCATTTTTTAATGTTCATTTTCATTAAAAAATGATTCAGTTTACTAAAACTCCTTTATCCATTTTATTTTTTATTTTAATTAAGATGTTGAAGTGAATTGGCAAAAACAACAGAGTGACAAAGCAGTTGCAGTAAAAAGAGTTATTTTTAAAACTCACTTAGGTGTTGGTGAGATTTCATGGTACGCATACCACGTATTTGTTATATAGCCCTGGAACATAAAGAAAATGACAGTAAGAAATTCCCTTATTGTAGTATTTTAGTTTTAAAGCATTGGTAAAAAGTCACTTGTGATATTCTAATGAAAGTGTTAACTGAAGAAATGGATATGGACTCCCTTAATTATCTTACCTCTCCTAAATATTTGTTCCTTTCATTCTTACTCTGGCAGGGTTTTATTTTATTATTTTTTAAGTGCTCTATTTTTACTAAACTTGGAGAACCGATGAATCTTCTTAGAGAACAGACTTGATTATCACATGATATCTTAGGAAAGGTGACAAAACATTCTAGATTATTAAGTTGTAGATCTGTTTTGTTTGCCTGCTGTTGAATACCTTGAAAAAAAGACTGAGAAGAGGGTTGGATCTGGTGGCTCACATCTGTAATCCTAGCACTTTGGGAGGCCAAGAAGGGAGGATCTTTTGAGGCCAGGAGTTCGAGAACAGTCTGGGCAACATTGTGAAACCTCAAAAACATTGTGAAACCTCTACAAAAAAATAGGAAAAAAATAAATTAGACAGGCATAGTGGCATGTGCCTACAGTCCCAGCTACTCAGCAGGAGGATCCCTTGAGCCCAGGAGTTGTAGTCAGTTCTGATGATGCCACTGCACTCTAACCCTGGCAGCAGAAGAAGACCTTGTAGAAGACTGAGAAGAAGAAAATTAAAATAGCATAATGCTGCTAATAAAGTATAGATTAATCATACTACATATACTCTGACTGATATACTGTACCTTTTCACTAGGTATTCTTTGCTATATATTTTTACCATGGGAAGTAAAGCTCCTTTTTTCATTAATCATTAGTTACTCTTTATCTATGTCTTATTCTCAGAATGTAGAAAGTGAAAATATTAACTTTTAATGTTAAATATCTAACTCTTATTTTTATTATGGTTACTAATTTCAAGAATATGCTTAATATTCATTTAGATATATGGATTTACAAGTATGGTCTGTGCAGTATTAGTGCCAGGGATATATACAGTGGTGTGCAAGGCATAGTTGAATGGAACTAATAGATTTCCCTGCAATTTAAGAATTAAAGAATTTAAGAATTAAAATGAAGAAGCCTAACAAGACAGTTTGAAACTTTAAAGACTTGAGATATATTTTTTCTAAAGTTGTACTTTGTTTACTGGATGTCTAGTAACACTATACATAGAAAGCTTTGATGGATGGCATAAGGCTGTTACCCCCATTGGAATTTTTCATATTTCTAAGTATTTCCCATGTGAACTGATCATTTACATGTCATTTTATTGAAATATCTCCCCACTTGCTTTCTTTATAACTTATGTCATATATAGAAACCACTTACATGCCTTGTCCACCCAGAAGTATCTCTTAAACTTTATTCTGTTTTTTTTTTTTCCTTTCATTTTACCAGTACAGAATGAAAAAAGATTTTATTCTTGAAAATTTCTACCAGTTAACTAGTGGTCAAGTAGTAGTACTCTGAAAGTAATTAAATTTTAGTTATACTTTAAAAATAAAATGATATTTCCTACTTCCCTATTGTAGTCATTTATTTTCTGAGATACTATCATATACTTAGGAAATGGAATTTTAGCCTCAGTTAGTAGGGACTTTTAAGGTTATTTTTATTATATTTTCAATATCTTTGGGAATTCTTTTTTTTTTTTTTTTTTTTGAGACAGAGTCTCACTTTATTGCCCAGGCTAGAGTGAGTGCCATGGCGTCAGTCTAGCTCACAGCAACCTCAAACTCCTGGGCTCAAGCAATCCTACTGCCTCAGCCTCCCAAGTAGCTGGGACTACAGGCATGTGCCACCATGCCCGGCTAATTTTTTCTCTACATATTTTAGTTGGCCAATTAATTTCTTTCTATTTATAGTAGAGATGGGGTCTCGCTCTTGCTCAGGCTGGTCTCGAACTCCTGAGCTCAAACGATCCGCCCACCTCGGCCTCCCAGAGAACTAGGATTACAGGCTTGAGCCACCGCGCCCGGCCTATCTTTGGGAATTCTTGAGTGTTTCTTTTTCTGTTAGGAATATATTATACATCTAATTATTGTTCCCTCTTTTCCTTTTTAAGCTTTTGGTGATATTTTTCTTTCTTTCAGCATATAATCAAGTTTCACAGAGCTTCTAAGGCAAACAAAAAGCCAGTTCAGTTACCTCGGGGAATGGTGAAGTCACTATTGTATCAGATCCTAGATGGTATTCACTACCTGCATGCTAACTGGGTGTTGCACAGGGATTTGGTAAGTTGATCTATAGTTGAATTTAAATTGGAAAGATGAATTTACAGTTGGATGCTTTTTTAGTTGTCTGTAGATACCAGTACTATATATATGTAGGCCTGCAAACCTTACAGAGGCAGTAAGAATGCTTGTAGTCTCAAAACACAGAGTAGTGTGCTTTTTATATAATTCATCCTGCTTCTCTGATGTACACTAGATGGTGTTTATTTCAAGGGAAAAGAAGGCACATGTTTTCTTAAGCTTTTGTTTCCTCTTGGGTTCATAAATAAAGCATTGACTTGTTTTACATTGATTATTAGCTGCCAGGCAAACTATGGAAATTGATATATTTATGAATGACTTGAAAATAACACTTTTAGAGTCTACTGCATACTAATTTACCTATTAGAAGAGGAAAATGTTAATTCAGTCTGCCTATTTTTTAAACCTCTTTATATTAGTAGTAGTCTATTATCCAATAGCCTTTATTTATTTATCATAATTGAAGTATATTATTAGAAACCTTGCCAAGTTTGGGTAAATTCAATTTTTAAGAATTTAGAAACTTCATAAATTAGCTTTCTTATTTTTATGTGGCTAAGTAGTTTATGCCTTTTTTACCCATTTAGCATATATTATTTATTAAATTTTTATAGATTTAAATTACTTTAAACCTCAAATTGCCTATTCTTATTGCATAATTACATGTGTTTTGGTAATTTTTCTGTTCATAAATGTAGTAACTACAGTTTATAACAGCACCTTCATTTCAAACAGTAACAAACACAGCATTAGAATTGATGATTTTGATTGCCTGTGTATGTAGGAAATACCCTGTAGGCTTTGAGGTGAAGCTGATCTGGCCATTTAGAAAGATATTCCTCCTAAACTGCCAGTATTTAGTACATTTAATCTCTAGCCTTCAAATGAGGTGTCCCAGTGGCACAGTTTCTATTTCTTTTACCCAGCTTCAGGAAATCTCCTTGAAATACACTTAAGGGTAGTTATTTTACCTCTAGTTGTCATGCCTACAAAGCATTTAGACTGGGACCAATAACACAGCAGAAATTTAGTTGAACTATTTTCCTTATGCAAACTTTTATTTCTAATAGAATTAGAGTATTTTATTTACAAACAGTAGATTTACAGAAAAGAAATAAGACAAATCATTTGGCTTTTTATGAAGCTGAAAATAAATTTCAGCCTTTAGAGGTGTAGTCAAGTTAGGTAAAAGCATTTTGACTTTTTAGCTACCAACCTTTTTTATGATCTCTCAAAGAGTAAAAGTCTGTGATTAAAGGGCATTTTTTCTCCACAGAGTCAATTATACTAAGATAGGTCTACATTTTCTTTTTCTTATAATTTTTTTTTCACTTTTAAAATATGTATATTGGCCAGGTGCAGTGGCTCCGGCCTGTAATCCTATCACTCTGAGAGGCCAAGGCGGGTGGATTGCTCAAGGTCAGGAGTTTGAAACCAGCGTGAGCAAGAGTGAGACCCCTGTCTCTACTAAAAATAGAAAGAAAGTAATTGGTCAACTAAAAATATATATTAAAAAAATAAACTGGGCATGGTGGCGCATGCCTGCAGTCTCAGCTACTCGGGAGGCTGAGGCAGAAGGATCGCTTGAGCCCAGGAGTTTGAGGTTGCTATAAGCTAGGCTGACGCCACGGCACTCTAGCTCAGGCAACAGGGTTAGAGACTCTGTCTCAAAAAAAAAAAAAAATGTATGTTTATTAGGTAAATACAGACTGATATTTTAAACCAGTATTTAATTTTTTATATTAATAACATATACTTGAACCACTGACAGCAGTATTAGCTATAGGAATAAAAATAATTATGGTATCTAATTTCTTTTATCTCTGCTTTGTTCAAGCT
This sequence comes from Mirza zaza, assembly GCA_008750895.1. Classification (NCBI taxonomy): domain Eukaryota; kingdom Metazoa; phylum Chordata; class Mammalia; order Primates; family Cheirogaleidae; genus Mirza; species Mirza zaza. Next base: position 1,389 of record VSMD01133932.1, on the reverse strand, counting down.
CTTTCTACTAATGTAGCTTAAACAGATTCTCTTTGACATAGGGACAGTATAACAGATCATTTCAGAAGTCTCTGTTGGGGGTGTACTCTAAGAGCTGTAGGGCGTAGGGATTAGTGCCCCCTGATAAGGGCAACAAGGGATGCATTGTCTGTAGATGATTTAAAAGTAATAGTATAACATACTAAAAGTTGCTTTTTATTGTAACCATATGCTGTCAATTCTGAATGGGATCAGTAATAAAACATTGTTCTTCAGTGAGGCAAACCACTCCCGCTTCTCCATCCCTCTTGATATGTCACTGCTATCTGTTTAATAGTCTGTTTATCCAAAATAGTTTTCAAACAGTAATGCAATGTCTATTGCTACCTCCTTTGATTATCCTATTTGAGTGAGATTTCTTATAGCATCTAAGTCCTTCAGGCCCAGTGAACTACTTTCATTAAAATGACAGCCTCTGCCTCTAATCTAGATCTTACTAGTTCAGGCGTCCACCTCTCAAATTCTTCAGTTTCTGAAGGAAAGACTTATTTTTCATATACATACATATATATATATATATTATTTTTTTTAATGTGAGTACCTTCCTGCTAACTGAAATTTAAATTTTAGAGTTTTGATGTAATACAGTTTTTCAGCTGTAGCTCCATATGATACTAATACATGTAGTAATGACATTTACTCTCAAGAACATTGTTTAGAAGCTATATAGCATAACTTTTTGTCACCTTTTCTTCTCAAATATTTGTTATTATTTTCAGATGAGATATTTACCCCATCAGCAAAAATAAAATTAAGTAATAGTACATTACATTCTTTGCTCCTTTTCCGTCAGGTTTAGATTAAATGTGGCCATGCTGACCTTAACTTATCTACATGGATTTCTAATGCTGTGAATTGGTCCGATTGGTTAAGGTACTGACTTGCCACACGAATCTTCACACTAAGATAGAAAATTGTCACACACCCTGAAAACACTGTCTTAATAATACCCCAGAATGTTATTGAAGTTTTTGTTTAATAAAATTCGCTTTATTAGTAGTAGAAGTACTGGTTTGACATGGTAGAGTTATGAAGTTTTTTGATACATGTAATTGAGCTGTACAATGGGTAGTCCTATTTAATAAATAAAGATTTATTTTGTCAAATCATCACATAGTAGCAGATTAGTAACTGCAGTCTGTCATCTTTGGTGAGAAATAGAGATTTATTAATTCTGGAACCCTTTTTGGGCTGAGGGTGGTAGTAAGTGCATATGCATGAGTGTTTTAAGAAAAATGGACTGTAAAGGAAACACAAGCATTATTTATTTTTATGAGATAATTCTTGGATCCAAACCAAACTTCTTAGCTTTAGAACATTAAAATATGTATATATAAGTTGTTGCTTATA
>VSMD01133931.1:0-46563 GCA_008750895.1 Mirza zaza | reverse complement strand
ATATATATATATATATATATATATATATATATATTTCCCCTACCACAGTTCCCACTTTGTGGCCATTTATTAATTTTAAAAGGGATAATTTCATTATGACAACCTACTATGTGCTCTAGGCTTTAAACACAGTGAGACATCCAATTAATCAATTTAATGTTTTTGAGAACCTACTATGCAAAGTTGTACAATACATAGAACTTGAGGCTGAAAGAGAAATTTAGGGATGAAAATCCATATCCCCTCTCATTAAGAGATTATAAGGGAGAAAAAGGGAGAAAAAAATATATTTTTCTCACTCATGAGGTTCATGGCTGATATCCCTACAGCAAAAGACAGATTAACAAAATACATTAAAAGTTTATTTAATAGAAGTTTTGCATGAGATGGGAGCCTTCATAAATGAAGATCCAAAGAAGTAGGGTAAACTGTAATTTTGTGCTTAGGTTTGATAAAGTGTGGACAATCATGTAGAAGTATACTTAGACAAAAGTAAGATGATCCCATGTTAATAGACTGAAAGGAACTTAAAAAGGCCTGTCTGTTGAAATTTTTTTTGGCTTCTCTGTGTCTTCATTCCTCTCCTCCAGGTATAGGGAAGGACATATAAAGTTTTTATGATCTACTCTCAGAGGAAGTAGGTCAGAGACTTCTTTTACGACCAGATCTCACATACAAAGTCAGGAAAAATCAGAGAATGACCTTCCTGCTTCACCATTTTATCAATTTTCCAGATGCCATGTTTTGGGGTAGCATCTCCTGCACCCTGTCATTATCATGGACTAAACAGTAAGGTCAAATACGCATGCATGGAAAGAAAACAAATGTCTGCTATTGATGGAAACCAAAAATATTTTAGCCCAAAATATATTTTGAGATGACTATCCAGAGGGCCTGAAATAGCCCTGCAAAGCTGCTTTTTGTGAAGGAGATTTTCATCTTCAGAGAAAACTCTACTTTAGGGAAATAAACAGACAGGCTTTCTCTGAAGCCCCCCTTATCCGGATCTAGGAAAGATTAACTCACAGGAAAGGGAGTGTGATACTTTTCAAGGTCTGTCAAAGAAACTGTTACCACAGGCTACCATCTATTCTCTTTGAGAGCTGCTACCTGTGTTTCACCTGCATAGCCAGGTTTCATCTGCATAACAAGACTGCCTCTTTGAACCATGACTTTGCTCTTGCATCCCTCACATGACCTGTTTTGCCATGTGCCAAGCCTCAAGATGCTTGTTTTGCCATGTGCCAAGCCTCAAGATCAACCATCTGGCCCTTTCATTGGCTTTTTTACGTTCTTTGCACATGTATGTACATTAAAAACTTTGTATGTCTTTTTTACCTATTAATCGGTCTATTATCAGTTTGTTTTATAGACTCAAATTACTGAAACTTCTGGGGAAAAATTTAAACTTCCCTATAAGTTTTGGTGCTATGAGCAGGATAACCAATCACTGTGTTTGCTTTAGAGCCTATGAATGGGTTCTTGGAACAACTGACAAAAAGCCATCAAAGAAAGGTAAGAATTTTTTTACCAAGTCAGATCTCCCAGATTTCTGCCTGTCAAATAAGGGTGATAAGGAGTCTCTCTTTGTCATTTTCTCTTTCTCAATTTGGATTAACAAGAAAAAAAGAAGTATGTAAATTAGTTCTTATATTGGTTTGACTTACTTTTGAAATAAACAAACTAGTTATATTTGAAAGAAAGCTTTTTAGAGAGCTCTTAAACAGCTATCTTGTTGGTACCTATGGAAAGATACAAAAAACATAGACTTAGGAACTCCCTTGGCAGGATTAAAAAAGCAAAAGTCAGATTTAAAACAAAGGTAAAATTGTTTGTACACTCAAACTGTCTGCTTTGGATCCTCTGAGGTATTTTTTTAAAAAGGTATCTGACCTGTAGTCTAGCAGTTAAGATTCTACATTCTGGATCCCATGTTTGATTCTGGATCAGGGAACCAGTCCCTTGATAATGTATTAATAAATCATTTAACTCAGGAAATGTATTAATAAATCCTTTTATAATTTTATAAAAAGTAGTTTGAATTATTTGTTTTGAATTTATATTTGTATGACTCAACATTTGGGGTACTCATTTATTTTGTAATCCTTTCTTTCTGCTATAAACAGCACTTTTGTTTTCCTTTGCCTTAAGCCTTACAGAATATGGCCAGACGGAAATGTGGGTTGTACCTCATCTGCAACTAGCAAAACTTTCTTTAAGCCGTCATGGGGAATGGTCTGGATGTTGGAATGGTTGCAGCTTTTGCTCCTCTTTGGAACCTTGGTTAAAGCCCTAAAGGGCTTCTTGATTTTAGTCTCTTTCGTACATATTTGTTTTGGTTTGGAGTCATTTGTTTAGGTATCCCTTTGGTTTAAAACTTTGCTTTATTTTTAGAGTGGGATAGCAACAAGCAACTTTTTTCCCATTTATCTTGCTTCCTTTACTGGGCTGGAGACATAACTCCTGCTGTAGCTGGGAACCAAACCAGTGAGCAAGCAAGGCACACTCCTCCCAGACAGCAGAGAGAAAGGAGAAAGCCACTACTGCTGCTGCTGCCATCCTCTTTGCTTCCATGAAAGGCTGACTGCTCATGGTATTAAAAAGTTTAATGTTTGTGTATTTAAAAAGATTTCTTTATTAAAAAAAAAAAAAAAACAAGAGCTCCATGATCAAAAGCCAGCATGATTAAAAGCTGATATTCTTCTCTATTCTCTTTTAAATCCTATTTCTCCCATAGGAACTTCTCAGTTGACTAGATCTTTTTTTTCTTTAAACCCCTGCTAAATAAAACTTCATTGGTCTTTTGTGAAGCTTAAAATCTTCTCAAATTGATTCCTAGAGGAACACTTGCTCTTCCATTTTTTTTCCACTTCTGCCCCACCTCCCTTTTCTATCAATAATAGCACATAGATCGATCTAGAGTGGACTTCTAGTGACCTCAAGACCCTTTGACAAACAGACATGCACGCAAAGGTGCCACTGACCCCCTCTTTTGGGATCCTCTGTCTTCCTAGTGGAGCCCCAAGAGTCACAGGAAGGTTCCTCCAAGATTCTCTTACATCATGCTTCCTAATCTCTTTGGCTTTTGGACAATGGCATGTGTGTGTCTTGCATGTTATGTCTGCATGAATGTATATGTCTATACATGTGTTTGTATATTGTCTACATGATGCCAAATTGACTTATAAATAAATGAGTACTCACTAATTAAATAACCAGGCAAAATATTTTTTCATGTTCACATGATGTTAGTAATCTTTGGTAAATAAGCTGGGTTTTTTTTTTAACTTGTTGGTAGAATAAAATAAAAATGTCTTCAAATTTAATTTAGGCATTTTTACGTGGGTCTGCTGGTTGCACATATTTATGCTGTCTCTGTCAGATGTTTGAAAGTCATAAAACTGTTGCTTCTGTGATGTTTTTGATACTTGTTTGATTTGTCTGTGATTTTATTTCTTTGCTTTTGAGCCTCTGGGTTCTGGATTATGGATAAGTGGACTGGAGTGAGGCCTGGGGACAAAATGTGTGGCCATATTGCCTGGAACACCAGCTGCAGGGCAGAGTCAAGTGCATATGGACCTATCCTCCCTGGCCCAGCTCTGCCTTCTGGCCATGCTGGAAGGGTTGAATCCTTAAGGCATCATCTTCATAATTCTGTTCTCTGCCCTAGGCTCTACAACTTGTGTGTAAATTCAGGACTCGGACAGGCCTTGCCCTTAATAGCTGCTCCGGGTATCACGTGGGTATTTGGGACCCAGAAAAGCTGAAGGAGACATTGGGGAGGGTACCGTATCAAGTATCTTAAAGGCCTTGGTTAAGATGAGACTGGCTGATACAGAGTTAGCCTGGTTTTGCTTTTCCAAAGGAAAAAATAACTTAAGTAGCTTTGTTTTCCCTCAGCAATTCAAATATAATTGTTAAAAATGAGTAAATTAGGTAATTGTAAATGGAATAAAAGCTTATAAATGACCATTTAAATAATAATTATGTTTTATGTTTACTTAAAGGTTTCCAAATCCCTTTTGTAACCACACCCTTGAAGTTTTTATAAGTTAAATTAAATTTATTAAATATATAAATCATCTCCAAAGAAAGTATAATGCAAAAACATTAATTGCTGAATATAAGTATAAACTTATATAATTTTCACTTATTTCAGAGAAACAAAAAATATTTGAGTTTGTTAGTAAATATGCCCTGTTCCACACTTAGAAATTGTTCCACAAAAAAACCCTGTTTCTAGAAATTATAAAATATGTATTCATAAAATGCTTTGATATTTAAATAGTTTGAAATTACTTCCTAGACTTTCACTAGAAATTAAGGTTATTAAGAATTAAAATTATAGTTAATATATAATTAAAAATACTAGATAAAAGAGAAAAAATTCTATATACAGAGTGCATAAGAAAAGTAGGATATGTTTTTGGTTTTAAAAAGTTTATAAATAAGATATAAAGATGTGATTTCGGTTAAAGAAAAGCAATCTTGTCTAGTTTAGAGGTTATCTAAAAATTGTATCAACTTAAAAAATATATAGATAGGACTAATAATAGTAAAAGTACAAAAAGTTTAAATAATAGAAAGAAAAAAGAGGCCAGGTGCGGTGGCTCACGCCTGTAATCCTAACACTCTGGGAGGCCAAGGCGGGCGGATTGCTCGAGGTCGGAGGTTCGAAACCAGCCTGAGCGAGACCCCGTCTCTACTAAAAATAGAAAGAAATTAATTGACCAACTAAAAATATATATACAAAATATTAGCCGGGCATGGTGGCGCATGCCTGTAGTCCCAGCTACTCAGGAGGCTGAGGCAGTAGGATCACTTGAGCTCAGGAGATTGAGGTTGCTGTGAGCTAGGCTGATGCCACGGCACTCACTCTAGCCTGGGCAACAAAGTGAGACTCTGTCTCAAAAAAAAAAGAAAGAAAGAAAAAAGAAAATAATGTAAGAGCTTATAAAAGGTTTATGGAAATCTTATCTTGTGTAATCAAAGCCGACTATAATTGAATGGATTTGTTTATAAGGTCTTATTAAAATTAGCTTTAGCATTAAAAGTACACTAATACAAAACTTAAATTTCATTTTTTCTTTTAGACAAGATTTTTGTGTAGTATTAATAAGAGATAGTAAAGAATTTTTGTTCATCTTTTTAGTAAACTGCAAAAAAGAAGGCAGAGAGGAACATATTCCATGTGCCTCAGTTGTCTTTATTAGGTTTTTCGATTATTTGGAAATTGAATCTCCTCCCTATCAAAGAGTAAGAGTTTTTACTTTTTGAAATCTTTTAATTATCACTTTGGCTAAATGAATGACTATAATTTTATACTGAATTGTGATCCTGTTTTGATCAAATGTTTTAAACTTTTGACATATCTGACAGGCTTCCTGAAATTGAATTTTAAATTCTAAATTAAGTCCTTTTTACCTCATACTAACTTTTAGTCATTCCAGAACTGTTCCTGGAAGTTTAAGAGAGACATTTTAGGCTTATTTGGCATGTAAAATTATATAAGAAGCATTGTCAAATAAAAAAATGGTTGTTAACCTTTCTTAAAAGTCATATTTGTATGGGTATATTATTAATATGTGTTCCAAAATTGCATGAGATTCCTAAAAATCTGTCATGTTAAATGAGTGTAGACCCCAGAAAATAAACAAATTTCCTTTTCAATTTCATCTTTATTTTTTTTTTATTTCAGCATATTATGGAGGTACAAATGTTTAGGTTACATATATTGCTCTTGCCCCACCTGGGCCAGAGCTTCAAGCGTGTCCATCCCCCAGGTGGTATGCACCACACCCATTAGGTGTGTATATACTCATCATCACCTCTTCCCCTCCTGTCTGCCCAACACCGATGAATGTTAGTTATTACTATATGTGTACTTAAGTGTTGATAAGTTAATACCAATTTGATGGTGATCAATTGTATCTTTAATCATGGCCATTTTAAATCTGTTATCCACAGTAAATTGATTTATTTTGATGCATTTTTTCTAAAAGCTCTTTGTAAATTCTAAAGCATTGTGTCTCTAAGAAGGTTCATAGAAAAGACTTCAACAAGTACTCTTAAAAACAGGTTACTGGGCTGGGCACGGTAGCTCACATCCGTAATCCTATGTAATACCAGCAATTTGAGAGGCTGAGGTGGGAGGACTGCTTGAGCCCAGGAATTTGAGGTTGCAATGAGCTATGATATGCCACTGCACTCTAGCCCAGGTAACAAAGCAAGATCTGAGATCCTGTTTCAAAAAAAAAAGTCTGATAGCTTTGAGATCATATACAATTTGGAATATATAAAAATCCCAAACACTCCAATTAAAAAACTGGATTCATAAAACTGCTAGCCTAACATTAAGTAGAAGAAGAATTAATTACAAATAATATTTTATGACTTTTTGTTTGAAAATTGCTGTTTTTTTATGTTTTGTTTCCGAGAGTCAAGATAACTTTTTCTCTTTGAAGCCATTTATAGCTTAAAGCAATTGAGTAACATACAATTTTGTGAGAAAAAACCTGAAACATTTACCTTTCTCTCTACCTGCTCCCTCTAGAATTCAGAAACTATTGTGAGTCTTACATTATGGCAATATGATTATTTATGTAAGTTCAATAAGAATCTGTTTTCTTTTATAACAGGACACTATGAGAGACACTGGTTATTTTAGCAAGGCTTTGACTGGAATGTCATATTTTCAGATATGACCGGACTGTTTTGATGGATTGACTTTATAAAGCCAATAGATTTGGAAAAAGACTGGCCTTATCTACGCAGTTCCCTCAAAAGGTTCCTAACCTTGTGGTTGGTAAAGAATGTCACTTTCTAACAGGCTCATAAAACTTAAGATATTTGGGGGACCTCAAGAAGGGATGTATTCACCCAATTTGTACAGGTATTACAGATATAGTCTGAAGGTGAGTCAAATACTTGATTTGACTCCTAAGCCTCAAGAGGCTTTTTAAAAGTCTAATGAAAAATTTCTTGTAAAAAAATGTTCCAGCAAAACTGATTTAAAAAGAGCTTTTATGACAAATTGCCATTCTTGATAAACTTATTTAAATAATCAGGCCAAAGACTGAACTTATTTTGCAAATAAACTAGTCTACTGTAAATATCTTTGGTAGAAATGAAGGTAAATATTGAAAGAAAAACTGTGTTTCAGAAGAAAAGCTATAGTACACCTATTATTAGATTCTAGCCCATCATTGTTAGGGTTTTCTGGGGGTTTTTTGGTGTTTCTAATGAAATTTTATTACTTACCTGCAATCTGGACTAAACTCTCAACTTTTAGTTCCCTCCAATATCTGGCTGCACTTCTCCAGACTAATGTTTCTGATTTTTCTCCCACCCTCTAACTTAGAATTGCTAAGAATTAAAACCATACTTTTCCCACAGCCCTACAAACTGAAGCTAAACAACTTGATATAAACTTTGGGAGTTTATATCACTATAGCAACTTATATATGAAACACCTTCATGCCTGTTGATGTGTAGAACAATCAGAAAGTTTGCTGGAATATCTGATTCAAACTATAACTAGGAAAAATCTGTTAGACTGTCACTGCCTATCCACTCCAACTGAATATGCTCCAGAGACTCTATAAAAACTAACTTATAGACTACTCCAGACATTAATCTTTGTTTTTCCCTTCTGTTTTCATAGAAATTCCTCTTATTAAATATTTCTTGCCTATATCATATACAGAGGCCTACCTGTTTTTTTGTTTGTTTGTTTTCCTGAGAGAGAATCTTGCTCTGTCACCCAGGCTGGAGTGCAATATGCAATCACAGTTCATTGCAGCCTCAAACTCCAGTGCTCAATCGATCCTCCCACCTCAGCCTCTCAAGCAGCTAGGACTACTGGCATGCACCACCAGCCATGGCTAATCTTTTATAGGGATAGGATCTCTCTGAAACCACCCTTTATAAAATTAATAAAAGGCCACAATGTGGGAAGTATGGTAGGAGAAATATATGTATAAGCAGCCATTGTTCCCTAGCTTACTTTCCTATAGTTGCTTACTACTCAGGAGTCATATCTCTGATGGTCATTAACGATTCTTAGCTTTCTTCATTGCTTCCATAGATAACGTCACTCTTGTGAAACCTAGGGATAGTTTTTGACATATCTTCCAGGCCCTGCTGACCCACAAAGACCAGTGGCCTATACTGAGGAACTGACTCAACTGGTCTTGCCAACCCCATCCAAGAACTGACACAACAAAGAAGACAATTTCTACACCCCTGTGATTCTACCCAGAACCAAGCCAATTAGCAGACCCAATTGTCTAGCCCTTTGCCCACCAAACTATCTTTCAAAACCCTTTTTCCCAAATTTTAGGGAGACAGATTTGAGAACTTCCTCCTGTCTCCTCACATGATGCCTGTGATACTAAATTCTTTCTCTGCTATAACCCCTGCTGTCTCAGTGTATTATTGACTTCCTCTTGAGCAGTGGGCAATGAACCCGGTAAGCCTGTAACATTATGTAGAGGCCTCACTTTGAGAGCCCATCTGCAGTGCTGCTTCCTGGAATGAGGCACAACTATATAACTGAACTGACCTGTCCTTAGGACTGAGAAACTGATTCAAGAAAATATGGGCCACTTATTCTAATCTATATTTTTTTCCCTTTTGCCAACCTCATATCTCACAAATCTCTAACCCAAATCTCTCCATGGATATCAATTCTACTTTACTATATAAAACTTTCTAAAAATAAATTTTCAAATGGGGGACAAAAGGAAACCAAAAATATTTTACCCCAAAATATACTGTGACGTATTTTGAGATGACTGTTCAGAGAGCCTGCAGACTGGAATAGAGCTGCAAAGCATCTTTTTTGTGGAGATTTTCATCTGGGGAGAAAAATCTACATTAGTAAAAACAGGCTTTCTCTGAGGCTTTGCATGTACATATCTCAGAATGATGAACTCATGGGAAAGAAAATGAGAGTCTAAAACACCTTCATCTGACAGAGAACCTGTTACCACAAGCTACCATCTATTCATTCTGACAGCAGGTACCTGTGAGGTACCTCATAACAAGACGGAGCTGTCTAGCCAGGTCTTTTCTCTTCTCTCCCTCACATAACCTGTTGCCATGCTCTAAGCCCTATTCTTCCTGTAACCTCAAGATGGTATAAAAGCATCAGACATCTGGTCCTTTCTTTGAGTGTTCATATTTTGTATGACTCTTGTACATATGTATAGAAATTAATAAATTTATATGTTTTCTTTACATGTTGTTAATCCATCTACTATCATTTTGTTTTATGGACTAAAATTATCAAACTTTCAAGGGAAAAATGTAAACTTCCTTCCAATATTAAATAAGTGGAGAATGATACCTTTAAAGAAAATACTGCCATGCTAATTTCATAGAAGAGATTACTTTGAACTAGAAAAGGCAGGAAAACGAAACCCATGAGTACAGACATGCGTAGACCTTAAATGATGGTGGGTTTGTGGAACAGTGGAAAGCACAGAGAAGGCATTCTAAGAAATGAAAAGAACATAGGCACAGAAGAAAGCATAAGGGCACATTCAAGGCATTTTTAAAGGTTCATAAAACATAAATAATAGTTCTGGTCACAATGGGAAAATAAGTTATTAGAGAGACTTTAAATCAATATAGAAGGCTGCATATGTAAAATACATCAACTGCTCCAATAGCATATAATAAATAGCTAGCCAAAAATGCAGCAAACTTATTTTTAATAAATCTGAACTGTAAAAAAAAGGGCAATTTCTAGATGTCAGAAATAAAGAAAAATTTCAAATCTGTAGCAAGTTTATAATTTCACCATATTTGAGGTTTGGGAGCCGGGATGGTTACTAAGACCTTAAAGAGATGTAGCCCACACTCTGGGCAGGAAACTTAGAAATGATCATCTTAATACTGTTAAGAAGTGGACGGTGGCTGTCCCATTAACAGAGAACAGAAATACTCTCAGATGTCACACTAATAGAGACCAGAAAGACTCTCCCATCAACTCAGGAGCTTAGACCAGAACTGAATACTTTTCTCCCCACAATAGCAAGTTAGGAGTGCAGATAGAGTCACCCAGAAAAAAATCAGAGCCCCAAATCTGAGTCATATGCAGATGTAGATCCTAAATTCATGTCATACATGTGATACAAAAACAGTAGACTGAGAATATAGTATAAAGATTGGTCATGAACTACTAAAAGGCTTCATGTTTGGGATGAGAAAGAGTTTGATATAATCAAGGATAATCAAGAAGATAAATGATGGAATAGAATCCATAAGACAAGAACAGGACATCATTTTAAAAAGTTTGCTTGAAAACAATATAGAAATATCTAGGATTTAAGAAAAGCATGCTTCCTCATCTAGAAAAGGCACACCAAAGCCAATAAAATAACAAAAAAATGTATTCATAGGCATATCAAATGATGTAATTTTCTTAAATCCTGGAAAATACTTTGCCAATATTTCTCTGGCCAGTCTCACTCTTCTCATCTTCTGCAAATTTTATTAGAAGTACACTGGAGTTCATCTTATGCAAAATGTGTTTTAAGTGTTTTTTTAAAAAACTCTATTTTGCATGACAGTCTCCATATTATCTTTTAATTGACTATTTGAAGAATTTAGTTGACTCTATTTAACCCTATTTAACCAAAATAGTTAATGTTTTTCATAATTAAATTACTATATATATGTATATGTATATATATATATATATATATATACACACAGTTGACCCTTGAACAACACAAGTTTGAATCATGTGAGTCCACTTATACACAGATTTTCTTCAGCTTCTGCCACTACTGAGACAGCAAGAGCAATCCCTCTCTTCCGGCTCCTTCTCAGCTTAGTCAACATGAAGATGACAAGGATGAAGATCTCTATGATGCTCTACTTCCATATAATGAGTAGTAAATATATTTTGTCTTCCTTATGATTTTCTTAACAACATTTTCTTTCATCTAATTTATTTTATTATAAGAATACAGTGTATAAAACATATAACATATAATATACTTGTTAATTGCTTATGTTATCGATCAGGCTTCCCATCAAGAGTAAGCTATTTGTAGTTTAAGTTTTGGAGGAATCAAAAGTTATAATCAAATTTCCAACTGCACAGGGTGTCAACATCCCTAATTCCCATGGTGTTCAAGGGTCAGTTGTGTAGTCATGCATTGTTTAATGACAAGGATAAGTTCTGAGAAATGCATCCTTATGCAATTTCATTGTTGTGTTAACATCATAGAAAGTACTTACACAAACGTAGATGGTATAGCCCTACTACACTTCTAGGCTATGTAGTATAGCCCAGTGGTGGGAAACCTTTCCATCTTGGAAGACCACAATAATTTAGCTATAATCAAATAAGGCTGCATATAAGAAACTTCAATTAGGTATACCTTAAAATGTACATTATTTTATAAAAATCTAACAACTATGTACTTAATAATTTTAAAAATGAAAACTACTTGTTAGTTTTAAAGTTAACTAACCGTTTAATGATTTTATTGTGTCTACTTTTTGTTGGAAAGCATTTGAATATGTGGTTGTAGCATGGAAGTCCAAAGTTTCAGTTGATCCTCTAGATAGGTATCAGTTTTTTGTGACCTTAAGAGCATTTCGATTTGCATTAGTGGGAGAATGTAGATTCACAGCAATAAGGGGTTGAAAATAAAGCGTTTTTCAGCCACGTTGCTGAATTGTACCATGTTTTTTGATATTTCAATTGGATCTTTCTTAGTATGAAACAATGACTTTATAATGTCATCTACTGAGAGCTCAATCAATTCCATCTATAATTCTTTAGGTGCCTTGGCTATACCAACTAGGTGAAACTGAAATGCTAATTTGAGTGTGTAGTCATGATTCTCAAAGTCAGTGAAACTTTCATTGTATTCTCCAATTAACAGGTCTATAACAGCTGCATAGTCTTCAGATGATGCCATATATCATTCTCATCAATGACCTTTGCTAACTGAGGAAAATGGTCATCTGAAATTTCCTTTTGAAGAAGTATTTTTAAAAATGTACTTTTTTTCAAAATGCTCAGATTTTTTTGTCACATATCATGTATAGACTTAGTTTTACCTTACAAAGAAATATTCAAGTCATTTTGATTTGACATGATGTCACACAGAAATGCTGCATTCCTATAGAAATCTTTTTTCAATAATTCACATTGCCAATTCTATTCTTCATAAAGTTTAACTATCTTTTCTTATGGAGATAAAATTTTGGCTACACCTGTCCCTATGATAGCCAATCCACTTTAGAATGTTACGGCAAATCCACACGGAATACTGCATTGTTCAACTTTAGTATGTTGTGAAACTGACAATGCCACATTGCCTTGCTGAATATAGTTAACAATACTTATAACTTGTTGCAAGCTACCACTTAAAATAGTAGCTTTAGCACAGAGATTTTTGCTGATGCAAGATACAATGAAAAGAAATGAGAACATCTGGATCTATTAATACTTTTTTTTATCTATGCTACAAACCCTTCATGGTTTCCTGTCATGGAAGGTGAACCATTTCTACATATACTCATTACATTTACCAAATTCAGTTTTCAACTTCACAACATGTTTTAAGATAAAATTTATCTTAAAGTTGTTGAAGATATCTATTCCTCGTGTTCTGTTCACAAGAGTGCCCAAAATGAGTAACTCTTCACAGTAAAGAAAATCTTCTGTTAGCACCAAAATGAAGTATAAAATGTGTGGTGAGTCAGTAGTATCAGTTGATTTATACAAAGCAATTGAAGAATATATGTTTTCCTTTTGAAGTAGTGCATGGAGTTGCTCTGTTAAGTTGAAGCCTAATTCATGATGCTCATCAGTTATGGTTGTCTTTGAAAGAGGTAGTTGTTTGTACATTGAAACATTATCACGGTCTATGCATCCTAAACCTTTAACAGTGCATTCTTTCACAATTTCTACATCACTGAAGGGCTTCCCTTTTCCCCGTGTATATAAGCTACTTTCTAAGTTGTTTCAGTGGCATTATTTCCAGGTCTGATTGCTGTTTGAAAGAATTATTGGCTTTTGCTTTTCATCTTTTAATTTCTGCAATACAACCTTTTGCGCTCCTCCCTCTAATTTAAAATATGTGTGGTCCTTATGAGTGTTACAATGCTGATGAGCATTGAATTTCTCTAATGTTGATAATGCAGTATCATAAAGCAAGTAAATCATCTTATCTTCAGCAAAAGAAAGATAATATTGCAATTCCAAATCCTCATTCAAAAATCTGTTTCTTCCTTCAATGTTCTCTTGGTTTTCTTTGACATGATGGGCTATTAAGCCAACAGAATTAAAAAAATACTGTCAAGCTGTGCAACTATTCAGAAATTTCACTTTGAACAGAAACACAGTACACTGCTGTCAAAAGCTGATAATAGACTGGCGTACTCCACTTCCATAAACTCTCACCAACCAGTCTTGTAGGGTAGTGGCGCCAGTCTGGTGGGGGAAGTTAGAACTAAATCATGAGTATAGCAGCTGTCAATTTAGCCCTTATTTCTTACTAATGTTCTAATTGTGCTAGTCAATCTGGGAGGATTATTTTGTTGAAACTTATTTTATTCTTTGGTATTTTAGGTACATTCATTTTTAGTATTTGTATATCTAAACATATCTAGAAAAGGTACAGTAAAATATAGCATTTAATCTTATGAGACCATCATTTATGTGGTCTGCCATTGACTGAAACATCATTAGGTGATACATGACTGTATATATTTTTTCTAATTCAAAAACAGAGTAAAAGAAAGAGATTTTCAGATATATAAAGATTTTAAAGATTTATTGGTAAAGTCCCTTGTTGAAATAACTACAAAGGATGTACTTCAATAAGAAAGAAATTGAACTGAAGTGAAGGCATAACAATAAACAACGGTGAGCAAAGGAATCAAGAAGATAAAAAGATAAATGGAAGCTAGGTAAAGGCAGGAAATTTATTTGCCAGTATGTCACAAGAACCAAGGAAAAGGCTTAGTAGTGTCAGAGTGGCAGTCTGCTCTTGGCTGAAGAATGACCAGACACACCTAAGTGTCAGGTCTAGCCTCTTGGTAGACTGTTATCCTAGTTCTTTGGCTCCTTGCTTGGAAAAACATCATAAGCAGGGCCAGTGCGATGGAGTGGCCACAAGCAGAAAGCAGTTTCACACAAGAAGCTTTTTATTATAAATGAAACAGGTCTGTCTACTCAAGTTGAGAGAGACAGACTGACTCACTGACTTACTAACTGACTCTCTGGGAATTCTCGAGTTGTTTCCTTTTATTAGCCTATTCCAGGGAAAGGCTTTCAGGAGGTGTGGGATGTTCCCAAATGATTAACAGGTGTTCTCAAGGTTGTATCTGAATATGTCAGCTCCTTCTCTAAAAGCCCTACCTGAGGGGGTTGAACCACAATGTAGAGCCAAACTAATGACATAATAATTAGCCTTAGGTTACTCTAGGTCACTTTCCAAATCCTGTTATGCCTAGGCTGGGGAATTCCCAGATTGGTAAAGTGTTCCCTCCTTCCCCAGGTGTAGCAGTTGCTTGGGATAGGATTAAGGGTGCAGCAACAGCAAACCGCAAAACGGAGTGCCTGCCCTTATCCTTCTTCCCAGATGGGGCAACGGCTTGAGGCAGCACCAAGGCAGGGCATGCTTGTCCCTAGAAGAACCAGAGAGCCTAGTTATCTACCTAACAGTAGCATATGAGATACTATAAATACTTGTTGTTAAACAAAATAGGTATTAAACTTTATAGCTAAATTTTAGTTTTAAAAACCACATGTATTAACAATAACATGAAAGATGGCAGGTTTGAGAGGAAGTTAAAGCATCCCAGTTTCCTTTATTTGTTAAAGGAAAGATTGAAATATTGATCACCTTTAGGCTTTTTGAAAAATATAAAATTATGAGCATTTACATATTTTAAATATCTAGGGAAGGCCATCGAAACAGAAGAAAAACTATGTATACCTTTGAAGTCAGAAAAGGAAACCAAGGACAGAATGAAAACTCCATTAATATAATAAACTCTGAGAAAGAAAGAACTAACAAAAAAATGAAAATAAAATGATTGAAATAAGCCCAAATATATCAGTATTCATAATAAATAAAAATGAGCCAGTGTAGGTAAGGAGGTATATTTGAAGAGATTCCCTTAGAAAAGGACAGCTGAGAATCCCAATTCTCTTAAGTTCTGAGGGATTTTGTTTCAACAAGATACCATGAGTGTCTCTTTGCCCCGGGACCGAAGTATGACTCCTGCCTGGGGCACCTCAAAGTTGCAATTTGGCCTAAGTAATGGCAGTGGTGGTGGAGCCATGAGTATGCTGATGTCCAAGGACTATACTATCCTCCCAGGGTTTGCTCAGATCCAGGTTTTATGAATATTTCTCTTGAACTAGATATGGACCATGTGGACAGAGAATAAAACTAGAGTCATTTCAAATTCAACTCTAAAAAACTGCCTTAAGGGAGAATGAATGAATGAGCTATGTGATCCAGACTGCCAGTGAAGTAGAGGCTGTGGGAGGACCCAAAAGCCTGGGGAAAGGCACGCATTGTCTGATGCATGAGAGTTACAGGTAAGAGATCCAGAATCTCAGCCTCCCACAAGAGTATCAACTTTAACCATCAGCCTGATGCAGACACACAAAGGCACTCAGCTAAGGAAGAACTGCCCTACCCCCTTATTCTTATATCTCCCTGATCTCTCTTATTCAATAAATGGGCTGGGAACACTGGATAGCCATGTGTAGAAGACTGAAACAAGATCCACACCTTTCACTTCTCACAAAAGTCAATTCACACTGGGTAACAGACCTAAACCTAAGGTGTGAAACTATTAGAATTCTAGAGGAAAACATTGGAAATACACTTCTAGACATTGGCCTAGGCAGAGAATTTATGAAGAAGACCCCAAAGGCAATCACAGAAACAATAAAAATAAATACATGGGACCTGATCAAATTAAAAAGTTTCTGCACAGCCAAAGAAACTGTCAAGAGAGCAAACAAACAACCTACAGAATGGGAGAAAATTTTTGCAAGCTACACATGTGATAAAGGGCTGATGACTAGAATCTATTTAGAACTCAGGAAAATCAGCAAGGAAAAAGCAAACAACCCTATCAAAAAGTGGGCAAAGGACATGAACAGAAACTTTTCTAAAGAAGACAGAAGAATGGCCAACAAACATATGAAAAAATGCTCACCATCTCTAATCATTAGGAAAATGCAAATCAAAACCACAATGAGATATCACCTATCTCCACTGAGAATGACCTTTATCAAAAAGTCCCAAAACAATAAATGTTGGCATGGATGCGTAGAGATAGGAACACTCCTACACTGCTGGTGGGAGTGCAAACTAGTGCAACCTCTGTGGAAAGCAATATGGAGATACCTTAAAGAGATACAAGTAGATCTATCATTTTATCCAGCAATCCCATTACTGGGCATCTACCCAAAAGAACAAAAGACACTCTATAAAAAAGACACCTGCACTCGAATGTTTATAGCAACACAATTCACAATTGCAAAGATGTGGAAACAACCCAAGTACCCATCAATATACAAGTGGATTAATAAAATGTGGTATATGTATACCATGGAGTACTATTCAGAAACAATGGTGATATAGCACCATTTTTATATATTTTTATGGTGCTCTTATATTTTCCTGGATAGAGCTGGAACCCATTCTACTAAGTGAAGTATCCCAAGAATGGAAAAATAAGCACCACATGTACTCACCAGCAAATTGGTTTCACAGATCAACACTTACGTGCACATTTAGTAGTAACATTCATCAGGTGTCGGGCAGATGGGAGGAGGAAAGAGAGGAGGGGTATAAGACAAACATAATGAGTGCAATGCGCACCATCTGGGGGATGGACAGGCTTAAAGCTCCCACACTGGAGGCAGGAAGTGGGGAGGGAAGGGGGGAAGGCAACACACTAACCTAAACATTTATACCCCCATAATATGCTGAAATTAAAAAAAAGATAGTCTAAAAAAATTAAAAGATTATAAAGGCAATTGAGAAATAAAGAAATTCAGCAAATATTTTTTGTAAAGCTATAGATCAAACAACAAAAAATAAGCACATAAAAGAATTGAATAACATATTCCTCTGTCAACCTAATCATCATAGGTAAAAAACAAAGACTATGCCTTCTTTTCAAGAATTGA
This sequence comes from Mirza zaza, assembly GCA_008750895.1. Taxonomy (NCBI): domain Eukaryota; kingdom Metazoa; phylum Chordata; class Mammalia; order Primates; family Cheirogaleidae; genus Mirza; species Mirza zaza. Next base: position 29,372 of record VSMD01133931.1, on the reverse strand, counting down.
TTATTTATAAAAAATTGGTGAAATAGCATTAAAAGAAGGTATTAGCAAAGTTCAGAGATAATATCATGTAGCTCATACATTAACATGTAAAAAATAGCAAAAAGGAAATGTTATATTACTTTTAAAACATTCTAAATAAATCATGAGCTAAAAAGTAATAAAGTTAGAAATTATCAAATGGCTAGAGATTTGACATATTGGAAATAGTACAAATTAAAACTCATAAGATGCATCCAAATTTTTTTAAGAAGATTTATAGCCTTAAATCAATATATTAGGGAAAAAAGGAAAAATAGTGATGCAACATTAAACTTAAAAAGCCTGAAAAAAAAAAAAAAACTGAGTACAGTCAATGAAAATAAAAGGATAGAAATTAATAGAATGTAAAGTAACATTAGAGATTATTTTTTATGCTTAACTTTTGAAAAGACCAATAAAATAAAACTCTTGAAAGACTGATTAAAGAAAAAATGGTAAGAGCAAATAAATATTACAAATGAAAAAGATCATAACTATAGATAAAAGCCAGGGTTAAAAAATATAAAGAAATCCTAGATGAAAAAATACGAAAGTCTATTCAATCTATTTTTGATACTAGTATAAACCTGATATTCAAAGTAGAATTAAATGTCATCTTTATTTTAGTGCAAAAATTCTAAATAAAATAGTGTCAAATCAAATCGAGAAATATTAATAAAATATCATGACCGAGTGAGTTTCCAAATAATGCAAGGATGATTCTGAATTAATATAACCATGAATATAAAATACATGAATGAATTTTATGGAAAAATTCTATGACCTTGTAAAAGTTTGCTATCCAACATTCAATAAAATTACTCATTTAAGATTTAGGAAAAACTTAACAAGAACAGAAAAACTTAAGAGTACACATTGCTTTTAATGGTGAAACTTTAGAAGTATTCCCAATAAAGTCAGGAAGAATTCTCTGTGGCACTAATTAGACCAAAAAAAAAAGAAAAAAGAGTTAAGAAAACTGGACTTAACAATGAAATAAAGGTGCATTTCCTTTTTTCAGTGATTCTATGAATGGGCAGCCTGCACTCAATCCATGTACAGACTTTCTATTGATGGCAATGGGATTAGTGTGAGGTTTAAGGACAAAACAAGCAGTTGAGATCTACCCTTTGTTTAAAAGATTTCCTACACAAGATGTTAAAGAGGGGCAAGGGCCCTGTCATCTTGCTCGAGGGCCAAGCCCTCCTGTTTAAAACCTTATGAACTCTTTGGGTGATCAAACTTGTTGCAATAATAAGTCAGGCAGGGTTAACACAAGTCCTAAACATAAAAGTTGTCCCATTTTAAAAGCTTTCTTATGGTCATTAAACATTTTGGACAAATACTCGTTATGAACTAATTGGTAGCAAATGTTAATTTGAAAACTTAAACTGGCTTTGACTTATAATGGTTTGAGACTTAAAAACCAAAATAATGAGAAATTGTGTGAGCATCTTTCCAGTGCTTAAAAATTCCAATCGCTAAACACTCCTATTGTTCTTTAGATACCACTTCTGAATAAACTGAGCCTTCTAATCCCAGAGTCAGACTCTCCAAATTCTTTACATCATGAAGATAATTTCTTCTGATCTATCTCCTGCCTCCTTCCACTGTCATTCTCTAGATCTGTTGAGACATGTTTGGGGAATTCTTCTAAAGTTTTGAAATCTTGACAATTAGAAATATGCATTTTCTATAGAGATTTGCACCCATTCTTAGAATTCTTTTACGTTTTCCTGTTGCTCTATGGAAACAAAATTTATGAAGCATGATGGTATAGACTCATCTAAATATCTCAGTATTTTTTTTCTTATCTAGTAACCTGATTTTTTCAGACTGCTTGATTTATTTTTCTTTCATAGATTCTATATGTTTTGTTCTGTTACATAAAAATGTTTTCACCTTTTAATCAGTTTGGGAAGGCAAGGGTAAGCCAGGACCAAACCTGTCTGCTCACACACATTTTTTTTTTTTTTTACTCACACAAAATTCCCTCCCTGCCATTGTTTCTTAAAGCCAAGTAGTATTCCATGGTATACATATACCACATTGTGTTAATCCACTCATGAATTGATGGGCACTTGGGTTGTCCACACTTTTCTCCATGCCCTTTATTTGCTATTCTTATTCTTATCACTTCCTTTAAATTTTCAGTTAAAACTTTCATCTTCTAAAAGACATCTTTTATGAGCTTTACTTTAGCTGATCATTATTCTATATCCCTCAACTTAAAATCTAAATTACAGATTTCAATTTTGTAATCATTGTCATAAATATTTATTGAATAAATGTATTTTCCTTCTGAAAACTCTGTCATACCTTAAGCTTGATTGCTTGTGTATGCATCTGCTTGTGTCCGTCTCCTTTTCTCTCCTTTCTGCACTATCTTATTTTGTACCTAGAACGGCCAGTTTTTCAAAAAAAATATTTAACCAACTAAGAACCCAATTTTTATTTAGGGATATTATAAAATTGATTAAATTACATATGAAAGTTGGTCATGAATGACTCAGAGACAATACAGGAAAAATAAAAAATCTTCCAATTGATCTCCTCCTATCATCCTATATCATTTACAAATTGCATTAGGAGATGAGGAACAGAAAACTTGACTATAGAGCCTTGAGTATTTCTATGCTATGCTAAGAAGTCTAGTGATTGGAAGTGCAGGCTTGGTACAGAGGCCCTTTACTCTCATAATAGCATCAATCTCTCCAGGGAAGAGGCAGGCCAAGCAGACTTCCACTTACTTCTTACTGTCCGAACGATGTCACATGCTCACTTGTAGCTGCAACAAAGGTCAGGAAATATAATTATATATATATTTTAAAAATATTTCAAACTAGAGGCAACAAAGAATAAGAAAATTGAAATGGACATTAGTCAGCCAACCTGTAGCACCTGCTAGTTTGTCCAGGTGCACAATGACAGACAGTAGTACAATTGAGTTAGAAGATATTGTCACCATCAATGTTTCAAGATAAAGACAAAAATGTTTAAAATTTTGTCTTCCAAGTCATAATATAATCATCTTAGTATCTGTAGTTGTTTCATTGAATCAAGAATTGAATCTTTCAATCTTCTCCTCCAACTATATCTCCAAGTTTTTAGCTTTGTGGCCTTTCTTCTACCTTCCCCATGTGCCAACCTACATGAGGCACTCACATTTACCTAACTGTAATTTAAACATATATATAGGAGCTAGAACAATTGGATAGCCACATGTAGAAGACTGGAATAGGATCTGCATCTTTCACCTTTCACAAAAATCAATTCACAGTGGATAACAGACTTAAACCTAAGACATGAAACTATAAGAATTCTAGAAGAAAATGTTGGAAAAATTCTTATAGACATTGGCCTAGAGAAAGAAATTATGAGGAAGACCCCAAAGGCAATCACAACAATAATAAAAATAAATAAATGGGATCTAATCAAATTAAAAAGCTTCTGCACAGCCAAGGAAACTATCACAAGAGCAGACAACCTACAGAATAGGAGAAAATATTTGCATTCTACATATCTGATAAAGGGCTGATAACTTGAATCTATAGAGAACTCAGGAAAATCAGTAAGAAAAAAAGTCAAACAACCCCATTAAAAAGTGGGCAAAGGACATGAACAGAAACTTTTCAAAAGAAGACTGACTAATGGCCAATAAACAGGAAAAAATGCCCAACATCTCTAATCATTAAGGAAATGCAAATCAAAACCACAATGAGCTATCACTTAACTATCACTTAACTTAATGGTTTTTGTCGGAAAAACCCAAAATAGCAAATGTTGGCAGGAATGCAGAGAGATGGGAACACTCACACACTGCTAGTGGGACTGCAAACTTGTACAATCTCTGTGAAAAGTAATATGGGAGATAACTCAGAGCTAAAAGTAGAACTACCATTTGATCCAGCTATTCCATTACTGGGCATCTACCCAAAGGAAAAAAAGACATTCTATAAAAAAGACATCTGCACTAGAATGCTTATAGCAGCACGATTCACAATTGCAAAAATGTGGAAATAACCCAAGTGCCCATCAATACATGAATAGATTAATAAAATGTGGTTTATCTATACCATGGAGTTCTACTCAGCTACAAAAAACAATGGTGATCTAGCACCTCTTATATTATCCTGGATGGAGCTGGAGCCCATTCTATTAAGTGAAGAATCATAAGAATGGAAAAACAAGCACCATATGTACTCATCATCAAATTGGTATTAACAGATCAATACTTATGTGCACATTTAGTAGTAACATTCATCAGTTGTCAGGCAGGTGGGAACGGGGAGGAAGAGATGGGTATATTCATACCTAATGGGTGCAGTGCACACCATCTGGGGAATGGACACGCTTGAAGGTCTGGCTTAGGTAGGGCAAAGGCAATATATGTAACCAAAACATTTGTACCCCCCTAATATGCTGAAATAAAAATAAATATATAATAAAAAAGCATGTATATAAATACCCATGATTCTGTGAGAGTATCTCTGGAGATGTTTTATACAAGCATGAAGAATTAAGAGTAATGATGTGGTTGTATGTGTAAGCATGTGTTTGTATTCACTCCTTCTATAAGACTCAAATTGAAGGAAAAGGTACTATTACCAAGGAAAAATGAAAATATAATACACCTTTCCATAATTTCTTCTCCTCCCTTTGTATAAACTTTTCTCTGACAAACTTTAATTTCTAACCAAGTATTTCTCTATTTCTTCCTTGATGTTTTCTTGTTGTTATGGGGATGAGAGGGAACTTCCCCTTCGCCCTGGAAGGTTTACTCAAAGATCAACTCACAATAAGGTGGATTAACAAGAATAAGAGATTTATTTACTCTGGACAAGGGGAGAATCTCAGAGTGATTATCCAATATCCCAGTGGGGTCTAGAAATTTATATACCATCTTTTTAGAAGGTGGGGGGAAATGAGAAATACAGGTAATTCTGTTTAGGGGCAATAAACGGTTACTAGGGAGGATGAATAGATATTTGGGAGAATGAATGGATGTGGGAAACAGATTGATTCATAGATGATTCTCTTTGGAAATTAAATGAACCTGAGAGACAGGTATCATTTTTAAAACAATTTTGGTCATATGTGGTTACATTCTTAATTTTCTGACTTTCTTTTTGGGAATATTTTTACATTGTCCTTGTCTGTGATGAAATTAGCTGCTATTGCATTGATCAATCATTTTTTATAATCCTCTGGGATTTTTGTCTTTTTAGAATTTATTAGGCTAAATAGTTTGCTATCAGCCAATTCTTTCTCTTTGCTACTTTCATATTTTTCACATTTTTGGCTTATCTGATTCCAATTATCTTCATACAAACACCATTATAACATCTTCCATACTCAGAATTAGCCATTTATTCTTACTCTTCACTCCTTATTTCATAACAAGTACAAAATCCATAATATGATCTCTATTTTTTGCCCCTATAGCTGCCAACCATCATTCAAGTGATTCTTCTAAGTAAATTAATTTAAAGCACACTGTCAACATGACAATAAATTCTACTCATGAAAATTCAGTGGTCACTATTGTTTATCCTTTTTAGAAAATGCTAACACCTCATAGAATTATGAGGACAAAAAGGATTCCTCTGAGATCATTTAGTTCATGTTCTTACTTTAGGGATTAAACTATCCCAGGGTGATTAATTCTCATATACTTTTAATATAAAGAAAGAAATAAATCCATTTTAAATTCTTATTTGGTTTCCCAGTTCTAAGACTATGGAAGGATGTGGCAATGAGCAGTACTGTGTGCCATTGTGTAGCTTTTGGTGTTGGGGCACTGACATCAGAATAGTGGACAGTATACGGATGATTCTGACACAATTAAGGCAGTCTTCTAGGTTTCCTAAAGATGAATGCTATTGGCTATACATCTCCTCTCTTCTTTAAATAACATTATCAATTTTAGTCAAAAGCAAGGTTATTTTATTGAGTCAGTCAGCTAACCAAATTGATTTACATAAACCAATTATTTTACTTGTTTCATTAACTTTTTTTACGTTTTCCATAAGTTTTACTTCCATTTTGTTGTCTCAGTGTCCCAGGTTGCCTGGTTGTGCCTCCTCTGACATTAGCATTTGTAGATACAATGAAGTTATATAAAGAGATTAAGTTCCAAAGTCAACACTGAATGCAAAGATCTCAGAGAGTGAAATTTGATATAAACCTGCTATGAAAACATGACATTGAAGATTGTTCTCTCTATACATAAATTCATCTCATCCAATATTTGTTACAATGTTGAAGGGATGACTCATTTTGTTTTGTTTTGTTTTTTGATTGAACATCTAATATATATGTGACTTATGCTTAGAAGCCAAGGGCCGTGATGTACAAAAATTATAAAAGTACCTTATAACAATAGAATTACATAGCATCGCAAGATTCTCAGTTTACAGAACCAACATAACATCAATATGGACTGGGAAATCACCAAAACCATATCTCTCCTGATGTTTATTGTTGGACATATATACACATTTTCATTGATTGGAACGTCAGACTGAATTGCTCACATTATTTAGATTACTATTATTATTACCATTATTATTTTGGCTGAGGTCATATGAATGAATTCAAGTAGGTTAGATGTATATGTATGTAATGGATGTTTACCATACTTTACTGACATTTCCCATGCTAAAATCACCAATGATTTCCAATGCATACTTTTCAGTCACTGGAACTCCGTTACAGTTGATACTACTGACCACTTTCTCTTTCTACTTATTAGCACTATTCTTCCTTGGTTTCTATAGTTCTTTTCTGATTCATCTGTCACCTCTGTGTATACTTATTCTGAGTCATTATGGGTTTCTTTTTCTTAAACTCACTCTTAAATATTACCGTTTCCTTGATTCTTCTTTCCTTTGCTTGTCTCATTTGTTCACGGCGTCACCTAGCATCTTGATTATCCTGAGTTCCAAATCCTTAACCTGAGTTTTTTGTTTGTTTGTTTGTTTGATGAAAGAGACTTTCGCTCTGTCACCTGGGCTAGTGTGCAATGGCATCATCATAGTTCACTGCAACCTCAAACTCCTGGGTTCCTCCTACCTCAGCCTTCCCAGTAGATGGGACTACAAGCGTGTGCCTCTATGCAGGGCCTCTAACCTGAGTTAGAGGCCATTTACCACATTTTATTATCCACTTATCCATATCCCACAGGCATTTCTAAACTAAGCATAAGATCTCTGTTCAAACCTTCTTCTATAACATTTCTTTTTTGGAAAAAAATAATGCTCTTTTTATTTATTACACTTAGAGAGTCCTACATAAGTTTGTTATTATGGCTTGAGGAAAAAAATGGCATTAATTGTTTTTTAAATGGACAACTAAGACTTTTTTCATATTAAACTCATTAAGCCAATACATGCATTAATTTATTCACTCAATAAAAGTATAATTCAGACATAGTACAAAGCACACATTATGCTACATTCTGGGGATAAAATGGTGAATAAAACAAAGACTGACCCTGCCTTCAAGAATTTTATGATCTAGTTATGAAAAAATATATTAATCAAATATTGACACAAATAATTTTCACAAACTGTGGTAGCTGAATGAGTTAAATGATTCTTGACCTTTTCTGGAATGGCAGAATGTTTTCCAGAGGAGGGATATTTAGGCTGGAATTTAAGGAATGAGCAAAAGGTACTTGGGTAAAAAAGAGGAGGAAGAGATTCCAGGCAGTTATAAAAATGTATGTGAAGACTTTCACCAAGGCCAGGGAGGCTGGAATACAAAGGTGACATGAAACATGGCAAAAGACAATGCTGGGGAAGTTGGCAGGAGCTTACACCTTGAAAACCACATTAAGAACTCTCTTTGGTCTTTATCCTAAGGGCAATTGAAAGTATTAGAGGATTTTAAAGTTTTGAGCAAAGAAGTAAAACAATGAATAGATAACTTCTGGTAGGACTTTGCAAAACAGAAGTTCTATTTTTGCCACTAAGGCAGAGATAACAAAAATTCAGCACCTATATTAGTGAATGCTTGTGCCTTATCCATGGCAGACATCACTAATCAATCATGACAATTTCCTATTAATAACTTGTTCAGTTTTCCAAAAACCTCAGTCATTCTAGCTTCCATTTTTGCCATAAAATCTTATATATTAATAAAATTAGTCTATACATCCTGTCAGTGTCACCTCTTGAATGTCTCTAAAATCTGTTCCCCTCCTTGTGGCTACTGTTGTAGTTTAAGCCAATGTTTTTTATTTCTTGAATTATAACCAGAGCTTCCTTACTGGTCTTGCTGATACCAGCTATAATAATGCTACCAGAATAATCTTTTGGAAATGTTTAACATAATAAAATTATTATGGCTTAAATTGTGTCTCCCCAAAAATCATATGTTGAAGTCCTAACCCCCAGTAACTCTCAGAATATGAACTTATTTGGAAATAAGGTCACTGTAAATATAATTAATTAAGATATCTAGAGCTATCACCTGTCATCAAGTTGTGAGCATAGTGAATTCATACTTTAAAAGAATTCATGAGTACATATGAGAGTAGGGTGGGCCCCTAATCCATTATGACTGATGTCCTTACAAAAAAGAGGAATCTGGACACAGACATGCCCACAGGGAGAACATCGTGTGAGTATGAAGACAGAGATGGAGGTGCCATGTCTATAGCCAACGAACACCAAAGATTTCCAGCTAACCACTAGAAGCTAGGGGAAAGGCATGGAACAGATTCTTCCTCACAGCCTTCAGAAGAAAGGAACCCGGCCAACACCTTGATCTCATATCTCTAACCTCCAGACCTGTAAAACAATAATTTTCTGTTCTTTAATCCATCCAGTAGTGATACTTTGTTAGGGCAACTCTAGAAAATTAACACAATCATATACCATTTCTATACTCTAGATCTTTAAATTGTCCAGTGGCATTCATTGTCTGTTATCAAACATGAATGTCTTACCATAGTAGAGTATATAAGACTTAATATGATCTTGGTCATATTTACCTCTTCACTTTTATTTCTCATTGCTTTCTTATTTACTACATTTCATTTCTCTTATATTTTTTGTGCTTAGTAGTCTATACTTGAAACAGTTGTGTTTTTTTGCCAGTTTCCACCTATTATGAGGAATAGATTTTATTTTCATATTATTTTATATTTATTTACTATTATTATTTAATTATTTTATATTTATTTACATTTTATTTTCTATAAATTATTTCAAGGCAGATGTAGATTTACATCCTGTCTGTTCCTTTGGCATCCTTTATCCACCTCTTTTGTCATACTTACCAGGACACTTTAAACCTTTATTGATGTTCCCTGCCCACTCACTCATTCCTCACACATTGAATTCTTTAAGGAAAGAGATTTTGACTTGTGTATCTGGCACTAGTGGAAGTTAAATATTTTGAATAGATAAATGAGGCCAGTCTTCAATCCTCTCTTCACTCAAGAGACCCTTTTTCTTATTCAGCAGGGTGCCTAGATGTGTATTCTCTTTTAGTTCTACTTTAGGGTTAAAAGACTAAATTTTTTGTTATTATTTTGTTATAATCAGAGGATACATTTTTTTTCAAAGTTGGTATTTATTTACAAGCTGGTGAAAGACCGTGTTATATATCTTTTAAAGTCCTATTGGCCAGGATTCACAAATTTTTGAACATTCAATGCAGGAAATTATTAGGCAAGGGAATAAAGTAAAGCGGTTTTACTCTATCAAATGTCTTTCCAACTTAGACGTTTGGTTTAGAGCTTAATACTAAAGTGTACCTCACAGCAGTGGGCAATACTTGAAGTTTAAAGTGAAATTCAATAACTACACAATGTTCTTGGCTAGAAATGCGTTGATGTAGAAGGCAATATTGTCAATGGGAGGAGAAAAAAAGACATATTATCCAATACAGCATTACATTTAATATTAGTTTAGCAATATTTTAGCAAGAATGTGTGATAGTTAATAGAACTTTGGACATAGTTAATAATATTTCCTTAAAAAGAAATTTAAATATGATCATTTTCAGGAAATTATGAACTCCACTCACTGAATTTTTCAGCACTATGCATCTCAACTCTACTCTTCTGTTTAGATGGGCTGGAAGTCATCATGAGGATGAGAGTTGAATCAGGTTGACTACCTCTTCTTAAATCCTGCAGGTTGTATTTGATATCTCCTTGGAATTCTTTAAAATATGAGGATTCCTAATGCTTATTAGCCATAACTTTGGGGATTCAGCTGAAATCCAGACACACACATACATAAACACACACACAAACACATAGAATCTTTGATACCTTTTTTATACAAACCTGGGCAAGTCAATTAACCTACACAGGACTCAGTTTTCTTGTGTGGGAAAGAGCACAGTCTAGTGTAGAGCACTCAAACCAAGTACTACTGAAACCTCGAGGACAGGTGGGGAGACACTTTGAACAGGAGGTAGAAGCACTTTGAATCTGGACTTATTTGCATGCTAATAACTAACAGTAGAATTTGGTACTAGTTTCTGAAAGCACAAAACACATTTTTAAACCATTAAATATTTGCCTTTATTTTAGACTGGCATTTCTGATTAAATAAAACATGCCTCCAACTGTACTGGTCAAATATGTAGGTCTTCATTAGGCCAATTTTAAAACACTTCCTATTTTATGAAACCCACAGAGCTTACACTTCAGAATTTTCCATCCCTAACTATTCCTTTCACGTCATAGGAAATCTATTTCATTTAAAATAAAGAAAAGATTTTAAATTAAGACACAAAAGATCCAGAGAACTCTAAATTCGGTCCAGTTCTTCTTTGAAGCTGTAACTGAAAAAAATTTATTTTGCTTACTTCAGTTTGTGTGACATTCTTAATTTTATTTAAATGTAGGTATTTTTTAATTTCTATTTCCTTTCATATAAAAAAAAGAGTTGTCCCAGGGGATTATGGACATAAAGCTTCATGAATTACATGTATCCTGCAAAAGCTAGCCTGTGCATCATGCATAACCTCCATAAACACTACAAGGTACTCCTAATTTGTTATGGACTCTCTAGAGCTATCACCTGTCATCAAGTTGTGAGCATAGTGCATACGTTAAAAGAATTCATAGCTTTTATGTTACAAAGGCCATATAAAAGAAAGAGAAGAATCAACTTCCCACTAGAAGTGCATATAAAAAGGTTAAGTTTAATACATCGGTAATCTTATTTTAGATTTTATAAAGGATTATTTTTCACTTTTGAAACAAAATATTACAGTAAACTAGTGTCTCAATAATTAAACAGTTAATGATTTTTAACATGCTCCATGGCTCTTGTACTATGTGAAATCCCCTTTTAAAGTATCAGCCTCAATTGGGAATACATAATTTTCAATCACATAGATACTTAAATGGTCCATAAACAGGAATCATACACTAGAAAATGACACTTGAGAGTCGAAAGGAATTTTAGGAGTCAGCTAAGAGTGCACGCAACAGATACCAAGAAAGTAGAAAGAATAAAACAAAAGGAAAGAATTGGTTAAAAAAAAAAAAAGGTTAAGTAGCTTTATTTGGTAACCACATCTGATACCTTATTCTAGCATTTGATAATTTGAAAATTATCACACTAGTGATGAGTACTATCAAATTCACATAGGAAGTCTAGAGGTGAGAAGTTTCTAAGACCACCTAAAAGGGCTCTACCTCCTACTAGTTTGCTCACATAACTTTCATCATGGGAAGAAGGGCCAACTGGTAAAAGGACTCTGTTACTCTTCTTTCAAAAAGAAACCACAAATTATGTTGGGAGCTGCAAGATGATAAGCCCTTCAGAGAAATTAAAAGATCAGAATTAATGGATTTTTATCATTTGCTATATTGAAGGACAAAATGTTTTCCTGGATAACATAGAAAGGTAGCTTAAACAAGAAATGGAAATGCAAGAGATTTTGAGAAGGCAAAGGTAAATAAAACCAGATAAGTGCAATGAATGAAAGAATGTGCTAAGGAAGATGAGGAGAAGGAAATTTGATCCATTAGAGATATTTTTTGGAAAGAGATGTATAATTTCTGGAAAGAAAGCAATATGCCCTATTTGAAAAGACAGGAGGGTCTTCTAGAGTTAGGAAACATGAAGAACTTAGTTACTGGATTTACAAAGAAGAAATAGAGTGGAGATAGCCATTTGTAAAACCTACATGGGCCATTAGTAGTTGCTCTCTCTTCCTGAAACAAATAGCTTGATCATGATGGAAAGAAATTATGGAAAGTTGGTTAGAACTTATCCACTTACTGGCCTAGTATAACGCCTGGAGTAGTCAGTCAATCAATGTAGTCTGAAGATTAATAAATAAATTAATGAATCCTCTGGCTCACTGTCACTTATTTATCATGTTGATTGGGGATAAATGACATAAAAGAAGAAATTTGGGGACAGTTCTTGTAATTATGAAGACTTAAGGAAACTAAAGCATTTTTTTAGTAGCATGGTCTTATGTATTCTTCTATTAATATTTTAGAGCTGGAGATTTTGTACACAGAAGATTAGAAAAATAATGATTAGTTAAATAAATACAACATTATTTGTTTGCTGCACCAGGGATTATTCTACCAAATTGATAAACACATAGAGTATATTGTGCAGAATCATCTGGAAGACTGCCAGATTTATACCATAAAATCGAAATCTAGGAGAAGGAAAACATTGTTAGATAAAACTGTAAAACTAAATATAATGAGGGATATTGGCTATTACAATAGAACAGATATGTAAATGGTAAAGATAAAAACTTCATAGTGAAAAATTACTAAAGAGAGGGTCAAGAACACTATTGTATACTCAATGCCCATAGTGTCAGCAACATTTGAAGTATAATTTAAGATAGTAAAACACTAAGATTTGCCCTTTGAAACTCACGATCACAACACTGAAAATTTGCACTTTGTTCAAGTAAAGTCTTAGAAGAAGAGGCAGATGAAGTCTACATATCATGTCATGAACATATAAACTTTTGTGGAACTCTTCAATTCTGCTTTTACTATCATCAAAGAAAGTATCTCAGTGAAGATGACAGAAGGGAGAGAACAAAGTAAAATAGTAGAGAGAATGTTCCACAGATGAATTACTGATAGAAGCTCTTTTTTCTGCTTATAGAACTAGAATGAGCTTAGACCTGGAACTGTGCCTAGAGATGGCTCCAGTGTAGGGATCCAGGGCTGGGTCATATTAGGAATAGTGTTTACCTAGGGGGTTAAAGGCCTTGTAGCTGGAAGAAGAACCTGAGTCTTATTTGAAAGGAAAATAGTACTGAATGGCAGATTTAAAAATCAAGGCAAGGCAGAAAATAGGTATGGTAAAACCCAGAAAGATTAACACATTAACTACCATGTGAATTGTATTTAACCATGCTAGTTTTGAGCCCTGGGCCTTGTGAAGCATTTATAATTCACACATTTCTTTACCTTGGGAGCCACATGGTACACAGGCAATTCAAACTGGCATGCCATAGCATACATGGGATAGGTGGCCCCATGGGCAAAACTCTGCAGTTGGTTTGTGAAAATCTTACTTGTTAATGGTCTTATTGTTACAATTAATATTGACAATTTAATTCTAATTTTTTTTTTTTTTGAAACAGAGTCTATTGCCCAAGCTAGAGTGCCATGGTATCTAGTTCAGAGCAACCTCAAACTCCTGGGCTCAAACAATCCTCCTGCCTCAATCTCCCAGGTAGCTGGGACTACAGGCATACACCACCATGCACAGCTAATTTTTTTCCATTTTTAGTTGCCCAGCTAATATTTTCCATTTTTAGTAGAGACAGGGTCTCACTCTTGCTCAAGCTGGACTCCAACCCTTGACCTCAAGCCATCCTCCCACCTCTGCCTATCAGAGTGCAAAAATTACTGGTGTGAGCCAACATGCCAGGCAAACAATTTAATTCTAAAAACATGTATTAAATGAATAGAAGTCAATGAATTTAATTTTTCTATTTATGCTTACCTGTAAATTATACTTAAGCTTGATAAGTTAAGGAAAACACTTTATCCTCATTAATTATTTCTCAAGTTTAAACATTACATTTTACATTACTAATTTTCCAGTTTTTAAATTATTTTTTATTAAAAACAGAAAACCATAAAAAATAACACTTTTTCATTAAATTAGAAAGGATCGTTTTGTTTTTGAAGTTTTTATTCTGTGCTTGTAATAAAACACTGTGGCCCCCCAAAAAAAAAGATGTTTTTTTTTTAGTGTGGCAGTCAATGTGTTAAAGGTGAGCAAGTATGTTATAAGAAGTTTGTGACAAGTAATTCATGATTAAAGTAATGGACAGAGAGCAAGAGAGTGTTTGGATTACCCTCCTAGGGGTTGGTTAGTGCATGAGACATGGGTGTGGGTAGGAATATAGACAGATGGCAGGGGCAGCAGCTTAAGGGAATCAAAGAGCACAGATCTGGAAGGGAAAACAAATATCATGGTGCTGGGAATTTCCAGCTTCTCTGCAATCTGTTAAAAGTTTCATTTTTTCATGGGGAAAGAAAGTTTAATATAATCATGTAAAGTACATATTTTAGGATAAAATAGGCTTAATATGAAAATTGGCTCTACAGTACTTGGGCAAAAAAAAATAATAATATCTACATTGGCCTCAAATTCCTTATCTGTAAAATGAGAATTATAATAGCAGTAGTTATAGTGCTAAAATATCAGGAGGATTAAATAAGATTCAAAACACATTCAAAGAGTTGTATCTTGCACATAGCCATCCATATATGTTAGTCTACTCTGATTATTAATATTCAGGTAAAAGTAAATTATCTGATAAATTATTTGTCTTGAAGTAAATCATTTTCCACTAAAAATCCATCAACCTGACTGCCAAGGAGGATTTTGTTGGAGGGGTGGAAATGAGAGATGCTCTGGAGAAAGTAATTCTGCTCTGTCATCTTAAAATAGTGCTTCTCTAATTCATTGTTCTTATAAAACACCTAAATATCTTTTTAATATGCTCAATTTAATCTAGTTGACCTGGCACGAGGGTCCTTGATTCCCCATTTATAAAAGATCCCAGGTGATGTTGATCCTGCTGGTCCATGGACTGCACTTTGAGTAAAAAGGCCATAGAATACCTGAAATAGAGTGAAGAAAACATGGCAGAAAGTGTGACATGTAACATGGATTGTTAGAAGGCAAATTTCAGAGGCCATAGAAAGACTGCTAAGATTTCTTGGATCAAGGCCTGAAAAGAAGATGGCTCAAATTCAAAACCAATGATTTAAGATGCAGTTTTCAAACGTGAAATTTGGACTTTATAATCTCAAAGAATCCTAAAGGGGATTTCCATATACCCACAAGGATCAATTAAATAAAATAATAATGTACACAAAATTAAAGAAAGGAAAATAACTAAGAGAGAAGAGTGATCTAAGCATAAAAGAATAATGTTAGTAAGTTGATAAATCTTAGAATATATTGAGGTTTCTTAAGGCACCCCAAATTACTTTTTAATGATATTTTTGTAGCAAGAACAGCACAATGAACAGACCCACTCTAAATCAATTAACCTGTCAACTGATGAGAGAGAGAACTCCAAACTCTTCAGTTTTCAGCTTGATTCTGACTATGGTCTACACTCTGGAAAGTGAAGAATGAAAATTGATACAAAAGATGAGAAGCTGATTAGTGGTAGAAATACTGTATTATACCAATTTCTCTAAATGGGTTCGAATGTTTCTGTTTAGGTAGGTTACATTCTCTGCTAATTGGAGATCATTGAACAGAATCTTTATAAAACCATGATGAACACAACAGTTCTAGAAGGTCCTAAATAACCAAATATTGTTCAATTTGTTTTAATAGGGGTTTCCATGTCTAATAAACATGATGCTAATTTTAATAAACATGATGCTAATTATTGACTGGATTTGGTACATAATTTTAAAAAAATTAAAAAAATAAAATATTTTTATAATATTTTTCTTCTTTGACTGATGGATTCCTGTTCATCTTTAAAGAACCCATCCAAATGTAATTTCCTTGATGAAATAATTTTTCATTTTCTTAGATAGAATTAATTACATTCTCTGTGTTCCCATCAAACTGAGAATAAATTTCAGTCACTGTACTTACAACAGTGTATTTTGGTTTCTTATTCACATGTCTATTTTCTAACTTTATAGGGAAAGGCTTATTTTTATCCTTATAATTCTATGTTCAGCACAGTATATGATAATTAAAATCAAAATTGTAAGTATTCAAATTGGAATCTACACACATAGAACACATGCATACAGGGAATATAATTCAATTTTAGGTTGTACCCATCAAAATAGAGTGTCTAGATTAAGGGAGGTGTAAATCCCAGTCAACTTAGTGGTGGTCAAACTATGTCAAAAGTATACATTTTAAAAAATGCAGTATAGTTCAGTCATTAAGAACACAGACTCTATAGCCCAGACTACCCTAGATTCTAATGCCATATCTGTCATGTGCTTCAGCATATGCTACTGCATAAAGCTGCTAGAATGAGTAAATGAAATTATCTATATATAAAACACTTAAAATGGTGGCTAGCACATAACAAGCACTGGGTGTTAGCTACTGTTATTATAAGTTATTGTTAATTATTCCAGATATTGCCCTTTAAGAGCACCACTGATACACAGCCCAGTTCAGAGAGAGGTGACCAAGAGAACAAAAGAAACAAAATCATTTTACAAAGAAGTTTAAAATATCTCAAGCTGGTAGGCTTGGACTGAGATTTGAGAAGGGTGGAAGGGACAAGAGGACAGCAGTTTTCAAAAATGAGAGAATGAGTACCTTTGACCTAGGACACTCAAGAGTACAAAAATTATACCAAATTTGGACACCATAGAGAAGAAGATTTGGGTTCAAATAAGGAAGACTTTTCTCATATAGAGTAAGTGGAATGGAATACTCTGAGCTATGTAAGCAGGATTTAGAGTACTCATCAGGGGTGATAAATATGAGAATGAATCATTGATTGGTAGGAGGGCTGGGCTAGCTCACTCTCCTGAGATCTGAGCTTTATTCTATTTATTTTACAAAAGAAGAACTAAAGGCTGTAAATATGAAGTAACTTGACCACAGACAGACAGAGAACTAGTTAGCTACAAATCCTGGCCTAGAACCCGCTTTGTCAAATTCCCCCTCTAGGGCTCTTTTCTAGAAAGCCTTCTTGCTTTCAGAAGGCAAGTACTTTCCAGAACCAATAGGCATGTGCTCCAAAGTAAAAACCTGAAGCAAATGTACATGTGAGGCAATGCATGGGTGAGAAAAAGTAAGTAGAGCAAGCCCTGTAGCATAAAAGTCACTAAATCCTGGCTAAGCAATGCCTGGGGCTTCTCCAGTGACTCCTTGTACGCTATTCCCAGACATAAGTTTATTTGCATGTAAACTTGATCATAGAGTGTTCTGAAATGTAAAGTTTTGTGAGTATACACTATGTAAACTTGAAAATGTATTTGCCAGTTTTGCTCTGTTTGTCCTAGATTTTCATCTGAAATAAATGTGTACTAGGTTTCAGTTCAATGAATAAAGTTATTGAACTCAAACCCCCTCTCTGACTCTTCTACCAAGGGGACAGGGAGTCTATGTTTGGATATCTCAATAGACATCATCCCATTTTAACTATCTGTAACAGTAATAACAAAACTGAATGAGGAAGGGGCAAGAAATTTTCTTTACATAAAACTCTGTTAGTTTATAGAAGAATTTATTCTACTTTTTTCAGGCATTGGTCATACGAAGAATAAAATATTAATTAATGGGTTGATTGACAAAACATTAGATCATTCAAGTTTATTATAGACAAAATAATGAACAAATCTTAACTGGGTGATAAACCATACTCTATACTCCAAGTAGGTTTTGTAGTCAGCAGATATTTTGCTCACTGTGAGAAAGATGGGAATGTTTTAGAAATCCTTCTTCCCAATTTCTCTAAATGTTTGAGTATTAAGAATCTGCTCCTTTGTCTTTCCTTTCATTAAAATATATGCCTATGAAAGCAAAGTCTCAGTTTTGTTCACTGATAAACCCCCATGTACCTAGAATTATACTTGACATATAAGTTGTAGTTGATAAATATTAGTTGAATAAATGAATAAAAAAGTGAATAAATTGACAAGTGGTGGTGGATAGAACAGGAAGAAGGATAGCTCATCAAAACCACTTTAAGTTTTCCAGATTTATCAAATAAAAAAGTAGTTCTTATAGTAAAAAAAAATTGTTTATCTAAAATTCAAATTTAATTGAACATCCTGCATTTTATCTGTCAACTCTACACTTAGAAAGAAAAAAAGAAAAACCCAAAGAACAAAAGTATGTGAGGTCATTAATATTTACCTATAATAAAGGAAGAAATAACTTTTCTTTCAAGACAATGTTGACGGATGTAAGGAAATCACAATATATGTATTTAAAAAATAAATCAAAACTTAAAAAGAATTAAAAGGGGTAAAGATAAATCCTCTTTAAAAAGAGTTTAGTTTTTAAAAATCTCTCTAGACTTAGAGATGTTGTCATCTAGTCCATCATGTGTGTATGTGGGTATGTTTTGGGATAAATCTTAAAACAGTTTTTAAGTGTTTTTTATGCTTTGTCCTTCTCTGCTTGGAGGTCATCACAGGCAAGTTGTTGCTGTTGGTCACAAACATGGCCTTACATTTTAGGTTTTATGGTAGAGTCTTAAAAGAATGATTATATTAAAAATAAACATCAATTCACTGCCCAAAACATCAAACAGGAATTATTTTATTCACTGACACTGAGAACTAGGTACTTCACAATCTCTTAGGCTGCCAACCTCTTACTGATCCTTCAATACTCAATTTAACAATTAGCAAGAGTGAAAAAAGATTATTTGTAAGATTACATGTCTCTGTAATGATATCATAAACTCCAGGAATATTAAGAATAACATAGGAAATGTCCACCTTTTGTGTATCTGGAGTTTAGCATGGATCTTGGTACATAATAGCTACTCAATTATTGATTTAATGAATCAAATTTTAGGACAAGTGAAACAAATAGAAATGTCAGCATCTTTTCTACCTTTTTGAGTTGACTTCTCAGCAGTATATTCTTCTGTTCTCTCATAATATGTACTGAATTAGTAAATTAATAAAATTCAGGTGCCTCAGTTTCTTCCTCTATGGAATGGAGATGATAATATGCCTATCTCATAGTGTTGTTATGAAGATTAAATGAGTTAATATGGGCAAAGTACTTGAAGTAGTAACTGACACATGGTAAATATTACCCATCACCATCACTAGAAGCAGCAACAGTATTATTCACAGTTGGGTCTTTTTCCAGTAAGAGTTTCAGACTGGAGTTATTTTGTCCTTATATTCACTCCTCCAGTTAGAAGCCTGACCTGGGGCTGGACAGACTATTCTTTGGATTTTTAAAAGAAGCAACACTCCTTCTGGAAGAGACTAACCTAAAAAGTTTCCTTGAAAAGCAATGTCTTCCCTATTCCCTGAGTTTGTTAGATTGTTTATTTTTCTTCTCATTCTCTGCTTCTTTAGAATCCATTCCTGAACTCTGGTTATAATAGTTTAATTCTATTTAACAATACTGTTGGGTGCCCCAATTTCTCCCTTTTATTCTAAAAGCCAATTGGCCTATTGTGATGCCATTTTTTCTGTCATTTTTAATCAAAATATCTCAACTGAAAGTGGAGAATGATCCTACAAATTGACTTTTATAAACGAGAAACACAGAATAACATGTTTTATATTATATTGACTATTTAACAATTATATTAGAACTCCTACCATCTATTGCTTGAATAGACTCAGATTAACAGACTGAGATTAAAAGTTTAGCATATATTATGGCTTGGAATATCTACTATACTAAGCTAGTTAGTGTTCTTTCTTTTTATTTGGCATATTATGGGGGTACAAGTGTTAAGGTTATGTATATTGCCCATGCCCCCTCTCCCTCCTCAAGTATCTCATGAGTTTTCTTAGCCCAAAATTAGATTAATAATTTTAATTTTATTATTTAATTTTTATTATTTAATAAACTCTACTTAGCAACATTAATCTGTGGTTATTATATGAAGTTGTTAAAATCTTCCCCCATATTGCCAAAATTGCTTCCTGAATCATCTTGCATAATCATGGAAGATAGTAGACTAATTCCATTGAGCTTTATTGTTATGGAAACATAACTTTTTTCTGGTGAGACTATGCTCTAAACCTGCTAGAAACCAGTGTTCTATTCCCTCCTTGCTGCTTCAGGGGTGGTTAACCACCCTCAGTGTCCAAATTCACTTAATACATTTAGCCTTTAATCTATTTCACAAAGTATTTTCTCTTGCAATGAATATGTAAATTTATACAATTAACTTTTAATATATTGTTCAGTGCTAATAAAATGTTCTTTTTGACAAAAATGTGTACCTTAATGCATCTCTTGCCTCTTTTTAATTATCCATACCCCAGAGAATCTAACCCAGTGGCTCTCAACGTTGGCTATATGGTGTTTTAAAAATATAGCAGAAAAATGAACTACCTCCCAGAAAAGTAAACGGAAATTTTTATGGGTGGAAATCAGGCATTATATTTTTAAATAACTTTATAAGACATTTGGATGCTTACCTGTGAGATTTTTCCCATTTCATCCTAATCAAGAAATAATTCAAACTAGTAATATAATTATTATTTTATTACAGGCTAAAAATTTTTCTTGAAATGTACCTACATGGGTAATAAAGAATAAAACCAAAATCCAAAAATAAGGAGGAGGCATATATTAGTCTTATTCCTTTATATCCTGGTACATTATCTTATAATTGGGAGCACTTCCTTTTGGAAAGACTTGATTGGGCTCTGGTGAGGAATGGTGGAATGGCAATGTTGGAAAATTGCCTGAGTTATTCTTTAAGATATCCTGTACATGAGTGACATTGGAGTTTTTTGCTCTTCAAACGCCTTTGTTTGTGAATTCTGCTTGTTGAAAAGAGCCAACCTAAAGTACAGTCACATTATGCAAATTAAGTTCTTCAGCTAATTATTTGTAATAATTTACAATGTGATGAAAAGATGAATTCATTTGAATGTTAATGATCAGCTTTTATTCATACATTTTTAAAATAACTTGCAGCTTAAGGAAAATAGAATATGTAAGTGCACATTAGAAACTTTTTCTTAATCCCAAACATATTGTATACATTTTAAATAATGCTAGACAGAAGATACCATATCATGATGCCTCAATTATCTATTTTAATATTTATAAAATTCAGAGAATTTGCTAATCAATATGCATCATGATTAAACAGATAAATTTCCAAGTAGTTTTGGAGCCAAACTTTCAGAAGAATCTTAGTAGGGGGGAAATATCCCTTCATGGAAAGTTTTTACTCCTAAATTTAAATAATTGTGACTTGATCACTGACTCAGATAATGTACATTAATATCTACATATAATAATGATACCTTAAATTGGAATGTGGTCTGTTGATTCGTAATATCTATTCAAATATAAGCTAATAATTCAGTTATTTAGGGGCCTATTTTCCAGTTTATGAATTATTTATTTCCTTTGTTTTGAAGAGGTTATTATAGCTTTTAGGGGCAAGAGAATAATAAAGCTCCAGAACTTGATGATAGTGTTATGACATATTTAAGCATGGCTGAGAGGCATTAGTTATAAAACCAAATAACTTTTAATTTAATGAAGGGCAAAAGCAAAATGTTCATAATTCAAAGACTCATTATTTATGGCATAAAATGAATGCTCCAAGAATTCTCATGTGCTTTAAGTTTGAAACAAAATATAACAGATAGGATTTTTGCCAACATTATCTAGGAGAGGGGCTGATATCAAAAACTGTAGCCATGACATTTATTTGATACCACTAGTATTGACTGCTATTGATTAGGCATGGCTATCCTAAGCTCATTGAATTCCAGGATGATTTAAGTTTTTCCAAAGGGTATTCTATTTGGCCTTTACCCATGGATTAAATCTGAGCATAAGCAATGGATATAATAGGATTTAACCCACTGTACAATAGACAATTTTGAACTTGGCACAAAATATTGGTTTCTATAGTTTGAAAAATTCTTCTAATATCATCAAAATAATGACCAAACCATTAATTATAACCACCACTAACTATTATCAAAATAAAATTTGGGAGTTGAGCCCAATCTCTCTCCCCCTACTTGACAAGATCCTGTTGCAGTCATCCCTACACTTATTGAAATGGTCCTGAATAAAATCTACCTTACTGAGCTTTTTTTTTTTTTTTAATGTTGCTTTATAGATACAAGGCAGTGCTAAGAGTAAATGTTATTAATGACAAGTACTGACCTGATTCAAGAAAATTCTATATGCCTAAAACGTCTGTGAATAATATTCAGCTAAAAGCTATCATTAATTCAGCTCTTTTGAGTGTTGGAAGATTTGGGGGGTTAATTTTACTGCCAAAACATCCACAAATGATCAAATGAAGAAGCTGTAAATTTTGTAACTACCCAAGATTTTACATCTTTTTTATTAAGTGATTTTATCAATGTCCCTCTGAGTCCCATTAAACATTAAGAAGAAGAATTTATAACCACACATGTCTAAGGAAAGTGTACTTTCTATTAGGCAATAGAATTGACACATTCTTTCTTGCAATATAATCTTATTAGACTTAATTTACATAATGGATGTGAAATTAATTAACAGTTGACATAATCTTGTTTTGGAACATTCGACACCTCCTTCATCATCAAAAAACCAACATCTTTATGATACTGATCTGAGTATGCTAAAAAGTTATTTAAATTATGTCACAACTTCTTACATTTTAGTTAAATTCACTCAAGATATTTACTTGTGACTGATATAATGCTGTGCTTCCTCATAGAAAGCATTCTTCCATGGAGACAATTGCAGAATGGCAATAGATGGCACATGAGATGGGAGGAAGAACTCAAAAATAGGTCACTCACCAGCTAGCTATAACAAATTTTATTGCTTGGACCAATGTAAGCCTGGAAAACATCTGTGACAATTGTCCAATGCAGTCTGAACTATTCCTAAAGTGTCTGATTTGTAAAATTCTTATTCTGATAATTCTTCTTTTAAAGTTGGTGTACTGAAATTAGATATGGGTTTTGCCTCTTTTATAGTTCTATTATCCCAATAAAAGTAATACTTGAAGTCAAGAGATAGCTATTATTTGAAAAAAAAAAAAAACAGCTTCAGTCATAAAATGTCAATGACATCATTGCCCAAATGAATTACCAAAGTTCTTTGGACATTGTTACTAGAGCATTTAAGTAAATATATATATATATATATATATGTGTGTGTGTGTGTGTGTGTGTATATATATAGTGACTATAAAGCTAAAAGTGTTCTTTTTCACAAATTTTAAAAGCAGTGAACATAGACATACTTTTGGGAAGGAATTACAGATCTTCAGATCTTTATGATAACTTAGAAGCATTAAATTAAGAAATGTATAAACTAATAAGATACTTAAGTCTTAACAAGAAAAATATTCTAGCATATGCATTTCAAGATACCTAAACAATCATAATATCATCTGTCTGCTTTTCTAACTCTTGAAAAGAAGAAATTTGTTTTCATCATTTAGATTCTTCTTGAAGTCTTGCCTTTGGAATGATCAGAATCAATGTTTTCCTAAGTGCTGCCTTGCCTAGATTTGAATATACTCCTTATGAACTGCCAAATGCATTTCTTCCCAACCTTCATGTCCTTATTCTCAGTCCCTCCACCTGGAATGTTAATATATATTTGATGATTATACTTTATAGCCTAAAATTTAGGAATCATGAACTCAAAAGCCATCAAAGATACAGAACTTAATGTGAATTTATAAAGCAGCTAGGAGAAAGGTAACTGAAAACCACAGAACCTATGGTGAACTACAAATTAGATACTTACCTCAAAGCATTCAAATTCAAATTATTAAAAAACAAATAAATAAACAAACAACCAGAGCTAGCCCAGCAAGATAATTTAGCAAGATAGATAGCTTCAGCCCAACAGCTGCCATGTTGCAACTTTTAGTCTAGATCAGTGGTTCTCAAGACAGGCTGCACATACAGTCATGGCTAAATGGAAATAAAACAAAACTATACATGCTTAAGCCCTTCCCTTAGAAATGTGGGTTAAATGGTCTGGGGTGGGTGCTGATGCCAAAGTTGAGAATGTCTGGTCTAAAGAAATAGATTTTATTATATCACATGGGTAGTATTTACATTTTTCTACTTAGATGATAATTTCTACAAATAGGAACAGGTAGTGATTTTCATATTTACAATAAAGCTAATTTATGGAGCTGTTTTTCAAATTTCAGTGAGAGATTTTCCTGCACTGTCTTTGGTCACACATTTATTTGTTAGATAGTTAGCTGAGGTTAGGGATACAAACAGCCATTTCAGAACATAACCTTTGAAGTATGTGCATTAGTCAGGGTCCTCCAGAGAAACAGAACCAATAGGAGGCATGTGTCTGTGTGTGTATATAGAGACAGTAATAGATAGATATAGATATAGATATAGATATAGATATAGATATAGACAGATACAGACAGAGAGGTAGGGGTGTGTGTGTGTGTGTGTGTGTGTGTGTGTGTGTGTGTGTTTGTATGTGTAGATGGGATGGGGTATATTTTAATGCATTGGCTCATGTCATTGTGAAGGTTGGCAAGTCCAAAATCTGCAAGGTAGGCCAGCAGGCTGAAGTCCCAGGGAAAAGCTGATGTTGCCGTTTCAGTCCAAAGACAATCTAGAAGTAGAATTCACTCTTCCCCAAGAGACCTCCTTTTTTCTTTTAAGGCCTTCAACAGATTGGATAAGGCCCACCCACATTATGGAGTGTTATGTACTTGACTCAGAGTCTACTGATTTAAATGTTAATCCTCTCTAAAAGAATATATTCCTGGCAACATTTACACTGGTAATTGAGCAAATATTTAGATATCATGGTCTAGCCAAGTTGACATATAAAATTAACAATCACGCTATGCTAACTACCACACAAATGAAGACTAAAATGATTTTCTTTTTATGAAACAGAATTACATTCTCTTACTTACAAATTAAGACTCTTGGCTACCTATCTGTTCTAACTAGCCAAACTAAAGGGTTAAATAAAACACAATTTTTTTCTTATTTCCAGGCCTATGTTCCCTCTTTTATATTTTGCTTTCTTTAGAAGATTTTGTGTTATCAAGAAAATCCTCTCTATCCAAGATCCCTACTACTAGAAAACTTACTTCACTTTATTCTTTTCCTCTTGATCTTTCCATTTACTGAATTAATGCTCACCTCAAAGTGATAGACTTACATTTAAGGGGCTCAGAAACTAAAAACAATGTAAATAACTACTGCAGTCGAAAGTATGAGATATGGAAGTGCTACGGTTTGAATGTATCTTCCAAAAAGTATGTGTTGGAAACTTAATTTTCAATGCAACAGTGTTGGGAGGAGGGGCCTAATAGGAGGTTTTTAGGTAAATAAATTAATGACAATTATTAAAAGGCCTGAAGCTGTGGGTTTGATCTCTTGCTCTCTTTCTTACATGTGCTCTCTTTCCCTGCCACTTTTTGCCATTAAATGATGCCACAGAACACAGCCAGATGCAGGGCCCTCTACCTTGGCACTATAAGAAATAAATCTCTGTTCTTTATAAATTACTCAATCTCAGGTATTCTTCTATAGAAGCACAAAGTGGACTAATATACAAGTATAGTTATAATAATGTGGTGGTTTTAAAAGATGGTTATGATTTCTTTGGATCGCCTCCCATCCAGAGGTAGTGTCTATGTCTCCTTTTTTTGAATCTGAGAAGCCTTGTGATTATTTCAATGCGTACAGCAGAAGTAATGTTATGTGACTTCCAATACTAGATCATAAAAATTCTTGCAGCATCTGCCAGGCTTCCTTGGGACTATCACTCTGAGAAAGGCTAACCTCCACATAAGAAGTCTGACTAGTCTGAGATTGCCATGCCAGAGAAGGCACATTAAGGAATTAGAGTCTTGCCAAGGTGTCAAACAAGTGAATGAAGTCATCTTGGACTCTACAGACTAGCCTATTGGCTAAATACCAATGAGTGACTTCATTTGCTATCATAAGAAGCAGATTTGAATTCTACCTAAATTCCTTACCCACAGAATTAATGCAGTACAATAAGATGGTTGTTGTTTTAAGCAACTCAGTTTTGGGATAGTTGTTACACAGGAATATAATCAGAACAACAAAGAGTCAAGACAAAGGACTAAAAATTAAGAGCTGAGATATCTATCTTTTCTCTTGAGCTAAATGCAGAAGGAAACTTGAATGGAGCTAATACACAAAGAAGGCTGCCATAAAGCTAAATCCTCTCCAGAAAGACAAGCACAGGGGTGACGATAGCATCATGTGTTCTGCTGTCTATTTAATAACTCTGCTTTGATATAAGGAAGGGGAGCACTTCAAAAACTACATATCTAAGACCTCTTAATTTTTTGTCATCCAGCTGATCTATCCCCAGTCATCCTGTATTCACCCAATTATTAATACAGTGCAAAAAATTCAGAGTAATCCTAGTCTTTCCCCTTTCCTTCAATCAGCACAATAAATCCTGTTGAGTCTACCTCCAAAATATTCCTCAAGTCTATTCACTTCTTTGCACCTTTCCATTGCCTTCCCAGGTCACCATAATTTCTTCCTTGGTTTATGGCAATAGCTTCTTCATTGGTTACCTCATTTCCTCTCAAAGCATCTCACTACTCTGCTTAAAATCTGCCTTTTCTTTCATTACCATTAGAATAAAAATTCAGAGTCTTCACCATGACCTACAAGGTCTTGATTGACCTAACTCCTAACAGCATCTACAATCTTATGTCAAGGAGATCTGCTATTTACACACAACATTCCAGCCACTCTGGCTTTCCAAGTACTCTGAACTTTCCAAATTATTTCCTGCTGCTGTGTTTTTGTGCTTGCTGCGTTCATTGTCTTGAACACTCCTCACACGTCTGACTCCTCATTCTCACATTTCCTAATATTCTCTATTATGGAACACTTATTTTCCTCAAAATATTAATACCAATTTAAACATTTATCATCACACTTATTTTTACACTTTCTATTTTTCCTACTGGCAAATAAGCCCCAAGTGGAAACAGAAATCTTGTTTGTTCTAATCCACCACTTGTATTGCCATTGCCTAGAACCATGCCATAGACATAACAGATGCTCAGTGAATATTTCTGAATGCCTGAGTGACTGAATGGGTACTTCAAATTCTGACACTTTACTACATCTGTAAATAATCGAGTGATCTGAATGCCTAGATTTGGCTAAGAGCACAGACTTTGTTGCAAAATGCTGATCTACTTAGCTAGGACATTCTCAATAAATGCTTTCAGTTGTCATCAGTATGGCTATCATTCATCTGTTGATTCAAGTATTTGTTGAATGCCTGCATTGTGTCCCATTACAAGAGAGCATAATACAATGTACACATGCCTCACCAATCTAGGACACTTCGCAGGCCACATTAATATTAGTACTTTAAAATTGCTATTTCCCACTTCTCATCTTCTCACTCAGGAACTCAAATGTCTTGATCCTTCCCACTTCTTTGACAACAAAAGGGGTTTTATATATATATAGTGTATGTATATATATATATATATATATAGTGTATATATATATATACTAGAGTGTATATATATATATACTCTAGTATCAGCTTGAACTCCCCACTGTCTGCTGCTACTCCAAGCTCTGCCTTCACCATCATTGCTGTCTGGTTACTGTATACAGGCCTCTGATTTCATTAAAGTGCATATTTCTACCTTTTTATTTGCAGCATTAATGTTCTCAATCCTAGCAGTAACACAAAAACGATGTTCCATCCTACTATATTACGCTCCATTGGAAGTGGGTAGGGTCCCATAGTAGGACAGCTTGGGCATCTGAGCTAGTTAGAGTAGACTCACAATACAAGTAGACTCAAAAACATGTAAGGCTCAAATCAATAGAAGTGCCTTTCTGGACCATGTGAGATAACAGGTAGGTAGGGCTGCTGTCTCCCATGGAGTCATACAGAGACCTAGACTGATGAAGTTTCTGCCATCTTCAGCATGAGGCATCCAAAGTTCCCTTGGAGAGGTTTCCATTGCAAGCATGAGGAAGGAGAAAAGAGCATGAAGAGCATGGAGGAACCCTATGTGAGCCTTTCACGAGCCAGGTCTGGAATAGCAATATTACTTATCATATTCCACTGGATACAACTCAGTCATCATGGTAACACTTCATGACAAGGAGAGATGGGACATGTAACACCTGGGAAGTCACTTTCCAGTAACAATTCATGAATTTTTTTCTTCCTGCCACAGCCTGTAATTGTTTCAGAAAATAGTGGAACACTCCTGTCACTTCACACACAGCCCTTCAAGTCCCCAGGATCGTCACATGCCTCTAGGGTAGAAATATTGGGATTGGTTTCAGGACTTGGCACCCCACATATCCAGACTTACCATTCCACTCTGATCTTTAGTCCCTTTTGCTCAATCTGTAAACTTCTGCAAGGATTCAATGTTCTCCCTATATCCCAGTTTCCAGAGCTTTCTATTGAACCATAAGCTATATCTGTAACATTTCAAATAAAGTACAGTTTTTTACCTCCATGTAAACTCTTCAACCCTCAAACAAATCACTGAGAAAAAATAGGTATTTTCTGGTAATAGTGTTGCTTAAAATCATCTACCAGTAAAACTCATACCTCAATCCCAATCTTTCTGGGATCTTTGTTAGAAATTTGAAATGAGCCTGGATATTGTTTGGAATTTATGAAGCCATAGGGGCTAGAGAAAGAATTCCAAATAAGAGATAAGACTTGAACAAAGATCAACAGGAATTCATTCACCATTCATTAAATATGTACAGCTACTGCTGGTGGGACTGCAAACTAGTTCAACCTCTGTGGAAAGCAATATGGAGATACCTTAAAGCGATACAAGTGGATCTACCATTTGACCCAGCAATCCCATTACTGGGCATCTACCCAAAAGATCCAATGACACTCTATAAAAAAGACACCTGCACCCGAATGTTTATAGCAGCACAATTCATAATCGCAAGACTGTGGAAACAGCCCAAGTGCCCATCAATCCAAGAATGGATTAATAAAATGTGGTATATGTATACCATGGAGTACTATTCAGCTCTAAGAAACAACAGTGATATAGCACATCTTATATTTTCCTGGTTAGAGCTGGAACCCATACTACTAAGTGAAGTATCCCAAGAATGGAAAAACAAGCACCACATATACTCACCAGCAAACTGGTATTAAATGAGCAGCACCTAAGTGGACACATAGGTACTA
>VSMD01133928.1:0-18297 GCA_008750895.1 Mirza zaza | reverse complement strand
TCACCCAGAAGGTTTGCTCATGCTTTTCCCCAGCCAATCTCTAGTCCTCCCCCACTTGTTTACTTCTATCATCATAGAGCATGCTTTCTGTTCTTGAACTTCAGATAAATGGAATCATATGGTATGCATTCTTTTGTGTCTGCCTACTTTTGCTCAACATCAGGGTTTTGAGATTCATCTATGTCATTGTGTGTATCAGTAGTTTGCTCTTTTTATTGCAGAATATGCTATCATTTATTTGTCTATTCTTCTGTTTAAGGACATTTGGGTTGTTTCCAGTTTGGACTACTGTACTAGTTTGCGAGGGCTGCCATAACAGAGTACCACAGACTGTGTGGCTTCAACAACAGAAACTTATTTTGTCATGATTCTGGAGGCTAGACGTCCACGATCAAGGTGCTGGCAGGGTTGATTTCTTCTGAAGGTCTCTCTCCTTGGCTTGTAGATAACTATCTTCTCTCTGTATCTTCACATGGTCTTTCCTCTATATGTGTGTCCTAATCTCTCTCTAAAAAAATTTTTATATCCTTTCAAAGGACTTCATTTATTTATTTATTTTTAAAATTTATTTCAAAGTATTGTGGGGGCACAAATGTCTTTGGTTACATGGATAGCTTTTGTAATGCTTGAGTCATGGTTATAAGAGTTGCCTATCACCCAGATAGTGTTCACTGTACCCATTAGATAAGTTTTCACCTATCCCCTCTTCCTCCCTCCCCACGGCTTGATTTCCTTTGAGATTTACTACTCTATATGCACATGTGTGCTCAGCAGTTAGTTCCAATTTAATAGTGAGTACATGTGGCATTTGTTTTTTCATTCTTTAGATACTTCACTTGGGATAATGGTCTCCAGTTCCATCCAAATTGTTGCAAAAGGCATTAACTCATCCTTCGTCATGACTGAGTAGTATTCCATGGTATACATAGACCAGATTTTTGTTAATCCACTCATGAATTGATGGGCATTTGGGTTGATTTCACATCTTTGCAATTGTGAATTATACTGTAATAAACATTTGAGTACAGGTGTGTTTTTGATAAAATGACTTCTTTTTCTTTGGGTAAATACCCAGTAGTGGGATTGCTGGATGAAATGGTAGGTTGACTTTTTGTTCTTCGAGAAATCTCCATAGTGTTTTCCATAAAGGTTCTACTAATTTGCAGTCCCACTAACAGTGTATAAGTGTTCTTTTCTCTCTGCATCCACACCAGTATTTATTGCATTTGGACTTTTTAATAAAAGCCACTCTGATTGGGGCAAGGTGATATCTCATTGTGGTTTTGATTTGCATTTCCCTGATGACTAGTGATGTTGAGGATTTTTTTCATACGTTTATTGCTCATTTGTTTTGGGGGGGTCATGATGCCCCCATATAACCAGGTCCCCGGGGCAGTGTGCACTGCAAGAGATGGGAGAGACAAAAGACATGGACACAAAAAGTAAGATGAAAGGGTGTAGGGAAGTCAGGGGACCACGAACATTCCCATGAGCCAGGTGGTAGACTGAAATCTAGCACCCGTTTTTATTCTCTTTTTCATGCTATAGATTACAATGATTTCACATGAAAAGCTCATGGGTTACACTGTGTAGAAGTTTTAAGTTTCCCCTAAAAGTCACAAGATGCCTTAGCTAATTACTCTTTTATCTATAGAAGCAGGAACACATAGCTCCTTACTAAGCACAACCACACCTTAAGGTATTTTTTGGCCCATTCAATTGAGGAACAAAGAGATTAGTACTTCTTATTGGGAGGTTAGCTCCCCATTAACTGAGGTATACTACTGAGAAAGGGGAGGGAAGGAACTCAACCTGCTGTTTTTTAATAGTTGGAGCCTAGGTGCCTTCTCCCGGGCTGACATTTTGCAATCTTCCTTTATAGCCGTGGGTGGCTTTCATGTCAAGGCACTCCGTGGCTTTTTAGGCATGAGGCCCCTCAGGCTTTAAGGTGGGAGTCTGCTTTGCCATACTCCTAGATCACTGGAATGTCTCCCAACTAGGCAGTTAACCTCTGCTCTTATCTCGGGCTCTTTCTTAGGCAGCATTCCTTCACCTCCTCTCTTCCCATGGCCTCAGAAATGGGGTCCCTAAGCCCCGGTAGTCTTATTCCCATCAATTTGTCTGTCTTCTTTTGAGAAGCTTCTGTTCATGTCTTTTGCAAACTTTTTAATGGCGTTCTTTGATTTTTTTCCCCTTGCTGATTTGCTTGAGTTCTTTGTAGATTCTGGTTATTAATCCTTTATTAGATGTATAGCTTGAGAATATTTTCTCCCATTCTGTAGGTTGTCTATTTGCTCTGTTAATTATTTCCTTGGCTGTGCACAAGCTTTTAATTTAATCAAATCCCATCTATTTATTTTTGTTGTTCCTATGATTGTCATTGAGGTCTTTTTTATAAATTCTTTGCTTATGCTGATATCTAGAAGAGTTTTCCCAACATTTTCTTCTAGAATTCTTATGGTTTCTACATGTAAGTCCTTTATCCACCTTGAATTAATTTTTTTGAGTGGTGAGAGATCTGGATCCTCTTTCGTTCTTCTGCATGTGGCTATCCAATTTTCCCAGTACTATTTATTGAATAGTACTTTTTCCCCAGCGTATATTGTTGTCTACTTTGTCAAAGATCAGTTGGCTGTATGTGGATGGTTTTGTACCTGGGTTCTCTGTTCTGTTCCATTGGTCTATGTCTCTATTTTTGTACCAACACCACACTGTTTTGCTTACTATTTTTGTAGTATAGTTTGAAGTCTGGTAATATGATGCCTCCAGATTTGTTCCTTTTGCTTAAGATTGTTTTGGCTATTTGGGCTCTTTTCTGGTCCCACACAAAGTGTAGAATTATTTTTTTCTATATCAGTGAAATATGACCTTGTATTTTGATGGGGGATTGTATTGAATCTGTAAATCACTTTGGGTAGTATGGACATTTTAGCAATGTTGATTCTACCAATCCATGAGCATGATATGTTTTTCCACTTGTTTGCATTATCTGTAATTTCTTTCCTCAGTGTTTTGTAGTCCTCTTTGCAGAGATCTTTCACCTCCTTGGTCGAGTATATTAAGTATTTTATTTTCTTTGTAGCAATTGTGAATGGTATTGAGTTTTGATTTGACTCTCGGCTTGACTGTTATTTATGTATAGGAATGCTACTGATTTGTGTACAACAATTTTGTAATCTGAGACTTTGCTGACTTTATTTATCAATTCC
This sequence comes from Mirza zaza, assembly GCA_008750895.1. Taxonomy (NCBI): domain Eukaryota; kingdom Metazoa; phylum Chordata; class Mammalia; order Primates; family Cheirogaleidae; genus Mirza; species Mirza zaza. Next base: position 15,088 of record VSMD01133928.1, on the reverse strand, counting down.
AGACGTCTTTTGGTGGAATCTTTGGGGTTTTCTAGATATAGAATCATATCATCTACAAAAAGTGGTAGTTTGACCTCCTCTTTCCTGATTTGGATACCCTTTATTTCTTTCTTTTGCCTGATTGCTCTGGCTAGGACTTCCAGCACTACATTGAAAAGAAGTGGTGATAGTGGGCACCCTTGTCTTGTTCCACTTCTTAGGGGGAATGCTTTCAACTTTTCCCCATTCAGTATGATGTTGGCTATGGGTTCATCATAGATGGCTTTTATAATTTTGAAGTATGTTCCATCTATGCCTATTTTGTTAAGAGTTTTTATCATAAAAGAGTGCTGAATTTTGTCAAATGCTTTTTCTGCATCTATTGAGATGATCATATGGTCTTTGTTTTTTCTTCTATTTACCTGGTGAATCACATTTATGGATTTATGTATGTTGAACCATCCTTGTATCCCTAGGATGAAGTCCACTTGGTCATGGTGGACTATTTTTTTGATACACTGTTGCATTTGGTTTGCTTGTATTTTATTGAGGATTTTTGCATCTATAGTCATAAGATATATTGGTCTGTAGTTTTCTTTTTCTTGTTGTGTCCTTTCCTGGCTTTGGTATCAAGGTGATACTGGCATTGTATATTGAGTTGGGGAGGATTCCCTTCTTCTTAATGTTATGAAATAATTTCTGCAGAATGGATACTAACTCTTATTTTTAGATCTGGTAAAATTTGGCTATGGAACCATCTGGTCCAGGGATTTTTTTTTTTCTTGAAACATTTTTTATTGCTGCTTCAATCTTGTTGCTTGTTCTTGTTCTGTTCAGGAGTTCTATTTCTTCCTAAAAGAATCTTGGAATGTTGTGTGTTTCCAGAAATTTGTCCATTTCCTCTACGTTTTCGAGTTTATGTGCACAGAGATTTTCATAGTATTCACAGATGATATTTTGTATTTCTGTGGTATCAATTGTAATATATCCTTTTTCATTTCTGATTGAGCTTATTTGAGTCCTTTCTCTTCTATTCCTGGTTAATGCCCCCCACTGACAGGACTGGACAGATCATCCAAGCAGAGAAATATTAATAAATAAAGAAACACTGGACTTAAATGAAACTCTAGAACAAATGGTCTTCACAGACATTTGTGGAACATTTTACCCCAAAACTACTGAATATACATTCTTCTCATCAGCACATGAACAGTCTCCAAGATTGATCACATCTTAGGCTGCAAAACATGGCTCAAAAAATTCAAAATAATAGAAATCACACCATGTATCTTCTCAGACCACAGTAGAATAAAACTAGAAATCAAGGCCAAGAGAAACACTCAATTTTAAACAAAGTCATGGAAATTAAACAACTGCTGCTGGACAGTTATTAGATAAATGATGAAATTAATATGGAAATTAAAAGATTTCTCAAACTGAATGACAAAGTGGACACAAGCTATGAAAATCTATGGGCTATAGCAAAGAGTCCTAAGGGAATTTATAGCCTTTAATGCCTACAACAAAAAGACAGAAAGATCACAAATTAATAATCTAACAACACTCAATGAACTCAACACTCAATGAGCAAACCGAACCCAAAGCCAGCAGAAGAAAAAACATAACTAAGGTCAGAGTAGAACTAAATGAAATCAAAGATAACAAAATTATACAGAAGATCAATGAAACAAAAAGTTTGCTCTTTGAAAAGATAAACAAAATTGATAAACCTAATCTCTTCTTGTATGGATTTCAGTCATATTGGATTAGGATCCACCCAATGATCTCATTTAACCTTAATTGCATCTTTAAAGGTTCTAAATACAGTCACCATTCTCAGGTACTAGGGGTTAGTTAGGACTTCAATTATGAATTTTGGGAGGACACAATTAAGTGCATAATAGTTGCTATGAATAAAGCTGCTATGAACATTTTTGTATAGATTTTGCAAATGTACAGTTGTCCATACTGGTTGAACCAATTTACATTCCCATTGGCAATGCGGGTGTTCCGGTTGCTCCATATCCTCACCAGCCACTTCATTTTACAGACGAAGGGATGAAGAAAAAGACCCACAGAGATGAAGTGCAAGGCTCATTTTCCCATGAGCTTAGGGTTGCAGAGTGGAGGAAGCCCTGTCTCCAACCTGCTTTAAGAATTTCTGAAATTCCCCAACACATTACCTCATGCAATCATTCAGTCATTCATTACAAAGAACACTGAGAACCACCTGTGGCTCAGGTCCTGTGCTAGGCTCTGGAAGTGAGGTGGTGAACAGAGAGACAAGAAATTTACACTCAAGTTGGAACAGCAATGAACACAACAACTATGTAATTGCAGATCGTGGTAAGTACTGGGCAAGAACTCAGCAGAACCCTAGGAGGAAAGAGAGTAAAATCGCCTTTAGATGGGTTGCTCTGAATAGACAAATAGGAGAGCCCTGAAAGATTAGAAGGTGACATCAGACAAAGGCCAGGGAAAATGCTGAGGCAGAGAGAGTAGGAAGAGCACAAGCTCTGAGGTAGGAGCAGTTCTGGGGAAGACAGGGGACAGGGAATGATGGTCTGTGTAACTGGAGCCCAGTGGGTAAGGATTGGGGAGAGGCAGGAGATGAGGTCTAGAGGGCTGGGGCGCAGACCACGCAGGGCTTGCATGTCATGGGAGGAGTTTGGATTTCATTCTAAGGGCAATGGAAAACCATCAGAGGGTTTCAGAAGAGTGACAAGCAAGATCCAACTGACGTTAACAAATGGATTGTAGGAGGAAGAAGCAGCCACACTTATTAGGAGACTGTTACCCTTACCTATGTGACAGTCACTGTTATGTCAGTTACTTAGACTCAGGAGGTGGCAGAAGAGATATATTTTGGAGGTAGACTTGACAGACATGGTGAGGAGTTGGGTGAGGAGAGGGGTTGAGTCAAGGATGACTTCTAGGTTTTGAGCTTTGAACCTCTAGACAGTGGGCAAGGATCTTTCAGCTATAACCCACTACACTGTACACTTCTCTTGTCTATCTCATTATTGTATATCTTGAGCCTCAGGCCGTAGTAGCTGTTCAATAAACAGTCTTCAGTGAATAACTGGTTGCACGCAGGAATATTTTAGCACATGAAATAGCTTCCATAAAGAGTTTTTTCTTTCGAATTTTTTACTGAGTAAAATTCATATAACATCAATTAAAGTATATAGTTCAGTGGCATTTAGTACATTCACAACATTATTCAACCATCACCTCTATCTAGTTCCAAAACATTTTCATCACCCCAAAGGAGTCCCTGTACCCATTAAGTAGTCACTCCCCAAACCCTCCTTTCCCCAGCCACAGGCAACCACTAATCTGCTTTCTGTCTCTGTAGATTTACCTATTCTAAATATTTCATATAAATGTAATCGTACTCTACGTGACTTTTTGTGTCTGGCTTCTTTCATTGGCATAATATTTTTTATATTCATCCACATTGCAAGGTGTATCAGGACTTCATTCCTTTTAATAGCTAAGTAATATTCCATCATATGGATACGTCACATTTTGTTTATCCATTCTTCTCTTGGCAGACACGTGAGCTGTTTCCACCTTTTGTCTGTCGTAAGTAGTGCTCCTCTGAACACTGGTGTACAAACATTTGTTTGACTACCTGTTTTCAATTCTGGGTATATACTCAAGCAGTGGAATTGCTGGTCTTATGGTAATCCATGTTTAACTTCTGAGGAGCCACCAAACTGTTTTCCAACAGCTCAATAATGTTTCACTGAGGAAAAGAAAAGGCAGATGGAAGCTTGGGAGGCAGGATGAGGGCTTTTCCTATTCTTCACAGGCAGTGCTGATTAGGGTCAAATTATTAAAATTCTACGGGCTGCCTCCTCATCCTCAAGGTGGGGAATACAAAACTTACTTCCGTGAGCAGAGTGAGATATTGTTTCCAAAGCTCCAGGCACAGAGTAAGCTCCCCAAATTAATCGCCTTCCCTCAGCCCCTGACTTTGCCTCTCCGCATTCCCTCCGAGCCTAGTCCCCGCCCGCAGCCCCGGCTCAGCCTGGCCGCGAACTACAACTCCCAGCAGGCACCGCTCCCGGCCGCCGCTCGCCGCCTGCTGCGCATGCCTTGGCAGACGTGGCACCGGGAATTCGGAGGCGGGGAGCGAGCGGCTGGGAAGTGGCCGTGGCTGTTGGCCGCGGCGGAGCCAGCGAGCGGGCGGCGCGGGAGCCCGAGCGGAGCGGCAGCCGGGCGGTGGGCGGCGGCGGCGGCGGCGGCGGGGATGGCGCGGGCCGGGCCGGCGTGGCTGCTGCTGGCGATCTGGGTGAGGCTGCAGGGCGGGGGTCGGCGGGCCGGCACGTGCCCCCCGCGTGCCCTTCCGCGCTCCCCGCTCCAGCGCTCCCCGGGACGCCGGGGCGAGGGCGTGCGTGCCAGGCGGGCGGGCGCCGGGTGGCCGCGCGGGAGGCGGCGGGGCGTCCCGGCGCCCTGCCGGCCGGGCGCTCCCGGGCGCAGGGGCGGGAGGCAGCCTTGGGGCGCTGGGCGACCCCTCGCAGCGTGCTTGCGCCGTGGGCACAAGTTTGCGGGGGCGCAGGTCGGGGGGCGGCCGTCGCTGGGGCGGGACGCGGGGCTGGGGTGCGCCCCGCCTCGGACTCCGAGCCCTGCACCTGTGGAGTGCGGGGTGGGGTGCGGGTGCTTTACCCGCGCTGCCGGAAACCTTGTTTCAGGGCCGCCTTGTTCTTGGTTTCGACCCCAGGCGGTGGGGAACCCGCGGGTCACCACCTGGGCCTCCGCCCACGGGCCTGCCGGGCGGGCCGGGTGGGGTCGTGGCCGCCGGCCCGCCGAGGAGTTCAGCCCCTGCACGCCCGAGGCTGCCGGCAGCCTCTGCCACTTTCTAGCGGCGTGACGCGGCGGCTCATTGAGCGTATCCGAACGCGTGTGCTCATCCGTGAAATAGGGACGGTAAACATGCCCCGACGAGGTGGTCGTGAGGGACGGGCGAAGTATCGGAGGAGGAAGCTCTGCGCACCGCAGTCTTCCTACGAGAGTGGAGGAGGAGGGGCGGGCTCCGAGAGGAGTTTGCCACACTTGGGCGGGGGTGCGGGGTCCAGGCATCCCCGGGAGAGGTCGGAAAGGGTGTACCGGCTGCGCCCAGGCTCGGGCTTTGGTCTTGGTGTTGCTGTGGGTGTGATGGAAGATCGTGGCCTTCTTCCCCATCTCGCCCCTAGCTCTGGTCTCCCTTATTTTAGGATCATCCTGGCATTTTTTTTTTTTTTTTTTCCTGAAGTTCTAGGGAACTTACTGCTCCTGGCACCCTCAGCAACCCAGATTTTTTCAGTTTTTTCCATTTGGGTGTGGCAAGGAGCTGGGCAAATGGGAGGAGAAAAAGTGTGGATTGAGTTGGTTTAAACACTTCCATCTCCCAATACCCTGCCCTTTTTCACCAGTGAGGAGTAGCCCCGTATTTTGGGGGTGTCTGTCTGGACGTGGGTGGGAAGGAAGCACCATGTTCCCTTAGGTCTGCATTCTCCCTCTGGGAGAGAACCGGGCTGGAGTGAGGCGGGGTCACTGCACTGTGCCTGGGTGTGTTGGACGTTCCGTTTGCCATCAGTTCCCTAGAGCCAGTTGGTCTGGGCTGGTCTCTGGTCCAGAAAGGCCTGTGCAGAGGACACAACCGTCTCCTGTTCGAGACCTCCGTCAGGTCCTTGCACTTGGGCTGTTTGGGGGATGCTGGTTTCCTCCTTTATCCCTTCCTCCTGTGAAAACAAATGGCTTGGGAATCCGAAGTTCCATTCAGCAAATATTTATTTATCAATCACACTGTGTCCATCCTGGGACGCCGAAGTGGTAGAGTCTCTTGAGTGGAGGAGTTCGAGACCAGCCTGAGCAAGAGTAAGACCCGTCTCTACTAAATAGAAACAAATTAGCCGGTGTTGTGGTGCTCCTGTAGTCCCAGCTACTCCTGTAGTCCCAGCTACTCGGAAGGCCGAGGCAGGAGGATTGCTTGAGCCCAGGAGTTTGAGGTTTCTGTGAGCTAGGCTGCCGCCATGGTAGTCTGCTTAGGGCAACAGACTGAGATTCTTGTCTCAAAAAAAAAAAAAAATCACATTTTTTGGCACTGGGTTGGATTTTGGGTGGGGCCAAAACACACATTGTGCCTGCCCTCTGGTGTTGTCCTGGCTTGGGTGGAGGAGTCAGTCCTGTGAGCAAACAATGACAGAACAGCAAGTGCTAATACCGTAAGTGCTGGTAGCCTCCACTAAATGGGAGCCATACATTAATTTAGAGGGAGGGTCAGCCGTGGCTTTCCTAAGGTGGTGGGTTGAACATAGTCTGGAGGGAGTGTCGTAGTTAGGTAGGCAGTGGAGGTCTGCTGGAGCCTTCCATGGGAAGGTGCAGAAGAGCAGGTAGGTTTGCTGAGAGCACTGGAAGTCCTGAGCAGACAATTTATATTTTTTCGTTTCCCTGAGCCCTGGAGTTGGCTTAGCAAGGAGGAAGTGGAGAGGGCGTGCCCACAGGGGCACTGGTGAGTGGCTGCTGGACATCAGGTTTGGCCTCTGTAAATTTAAACTCGGTGTCCATCTGATAAGGGCTCCTGAGGTCCCTGGGGGCCGGTTGGGTCTTTGTTCACTCAGTATTCACTAAGAGCTGATATATGCAGAGCACTGGGCTATGACCTGAAGGGTATAAAGAAGTATAAAGGGGCCGGGTGCGGTGGCTCAGGCCTGTAATCCTAGCACTCTGGGAGGCCGAGGCGGGTGGATTGCTCAAGGTCGGAAGTTCAAAACCAGCTTGAGTGAGACTCCGTCTCTACTAAAAATAGAAAGAAATTAATTGACCAACTACAAATATATATAGAAAAAATTAGCCGGGCATGGTGGCGCATGCCTGTAGTCCCAGCTACTCGGGAGGCTGAGGCAGTAGGATCACTTGAGCCCAGGAGATTGAGGTTGCTATGAGCTAGGCTGACGCCACGGCACTCACTCTAGTCTGGGCAACAAAGTGAGACTCTGTCTCAAAAAAAAAAAAAAAAAAAGTATAAAGGCATCTCCAGAGATTTGTATACAGGGATGTACACTGACCACATTTTTTACAATGGCAAAAATATGGAAATGGCTTAAGTGCTCAATAGTGGCATGGTCAAATAATATCTGGCCTTGTCCATATCATGGGAAGTGCTGTTTTTCTTCATCAGTTTGGCCTGCTATAGCAAATATCCTATAGACTGGCTGGCACATAAACAACAGAAATTTATTTTTCCACAGTCCTGTAGGCTAGAAGTCTAAGATCAGGCTGCCAGCATGGCTGGGTTCTGGTGAGAGCTCTCTTATGGGTTGCAGACTGTCAACTTCTCGTTGTATCCTTATGTTAGTATAATAGAGGACTAGAGAGCCATGCACTCTCTAGCCATGCACTCTCTTGCATGCTTTCTTTTTTGAGACCTTGTCTTGCTCTGTTGCCTGGGCTAGAGTGCCGTGGCATCAGCCTAGCTCACAGCAACCTCATATCCCTGGGCTCAAGCAATCCTCCTGCCTCAGCCTCCCAAGTAGCTGGGACTACAGGCTGGTGCCACCACGCCTGGCTAATTTTTCTATTTTTAGTAGAGATGGGGTTTCGCTCTTGCTCAGGGTGGTCTTGAACTCCTGAGCTCGAGGAATCCTCCTGCCTCAGCCTCCCAGAGTGCTAGGATTACAGGCGTGAGCCACTGTGTCCAGCTCTTGGGTCTCTTCTTGAAGGGCACTAATCCCATTCATGAGGACTCCACCCTCATGACCTAATCACCTGCCAAAGTCCCCACTTTCTAATACTGTGTATTGGGGATTAGGATTTTAACAAATGAATTTGGAAGGGACATAAACATTCAGTCCATGGCAGTATTTATAAAGAATGTATTTATTAGAATGTTATGTTTATTATTACAGTATTTTATGATGTCTATGAAGAATATCTAAGGATGTGGAAAAATGCTCAAGTGTGATAACTAGGGGAAAAGCAGGATATAAAACCAAATCCCAGGGCAGCTGCAATTGTTATGTGTATGAAGAATTAGCAGTGCATCAAAATGTTAACAGTGATTGTTCTGGAAGGTGGAGTTATGGATGACTTTTGCTGCTTTGTTTATGCCTTTCTTTGTTTTCCAAGTATTTTCCATGAATATGTATTAGTTTATAATCAGGAAAGTTAATAAATATTTTAAAAATGTTCCTTTGGGGGCCTTCAGCCTTTCAGAAGAATACTGGGGTGGGAAGTATAAAGTGTCACAGTCAACACTTGGGACAGGTTAGTCCTAAGAGCTTCCAGGCTGAGTGTCACTCTGATTAGGGAGGCTGCGCCCATCCCCCATCCCTGCTGTCCAGCCCAGCTTCTCCCTGCAGCTGACCCTTCCCTAGGGCCACCCAAGCTGATTATTTATCCATGCTGATTGTCTTGCAGTCTAGAATGGAGAAATGTGGAGCTGGAGAGAACTCTGGGTCTCCTAGCTGGGTGGTTCTCAAACAGGCCAAGGACTGGAGCTGGGCTATGATGAAGTTCTCACCAGTCCAGAGACAAGTTGGAAAAATAACAATGGTGAATGGTTTTTTCCCTATGAATCCAAATATTGTCTGTTTAAAAACTTGCTCACTTTTCTGATACAATGTCCATATTTGGGGAGTGGTGTTAGAGTATCCTTTGGAAAGATGAAACTGGTTCTAGTATGTTGTGATTTCTTTATAAAGATACTTTTTTGACAAAATTTATTTAAGACAAATAAATATATGTTATAGTTTAAACTATATTTTAAAAAGATATTCTGCCAATCTGTGAGATTCAGAAATCCGAGAACTGATCTAGTATGGCCTTGTCCACTCACTGCAGGCCACCCGGTCAGTTAAGGCGGAGCCGGGAATAGAGCCAGCCCTGCTGAATTATAAATTGAGTTCTTGCCTCTCTCCTGTCTCCCGCCTGCTTCCCTGCCCCTGCCCTGGGGGACAGTGGGTGGAGATGTAGGAAGCAGATGTTTGCCCCTGTTCTCCCCTGCAGAGCTTTTAAGGTATACTTATTTAGGTTCTGTACTTCTTTGGGACCGTTATAGGCTTTTGTGGGCTGGCGTGGGGACCTAATTGCCATCTATAATGCTCTTTGGAACCTGGAGTGCATTTTTCCCACAGAAATGAACACATTATGGCAGAAGTCTTAAAACAGGCCTGGCGCACAAGGTGGAACTACAGCTGAGTGCCGTACAAGCTATGGATCAGGACAGGGCCTGGTAGTGGGGCACCAAATGACCGGACGAGGCCCCAAGAAAGAGCGAGGTGGGAGCTGGCTTCTCAAGGAGGACAGACTCTGAGTTGGTGATGGCAACCATTGGGGCATTGCGTCCCAGCACCTGGTCCAGGGCCTGGCGTGCAGTGGCGCTGGTCTGTGTTTGCCTGAAGGAATTAATGTTGCAGGCAGAGAAGGAAACCTTCCAAGTGAGAGACATGGGAAATGAGGAGTGATAGGCCAGGCTGGGTGGAAGGGGGGTTTGAGTCTGGCAATGAGGGGAATAAAACTGGAAAAGTGGATCGTAAAGAACCTTAATGCCTGGCAAAGCCATTGGGACTCGATGCCATAGGTAATGGAAAGACATGGTGAAAGCTGCCCTTTTAATAACAAGATCAGTCAGGCCACATGTAGGGCTGGGTTGGAGGGGGAGAGACTGGATTAATTTTCCCAGAACAACACTTTCATCCTCTTACTTTCCTCTCTGTTATCTACAAGATAAATTCTAGTGTGATGTGGTGGAAAGAACATGGAGCTTTTAGCCAGCCAGACCCTCAGGAGCTGTGTGACCTTGGGCCCTGCCTCAGTGTTCTTGTTTATAAATGTTGGTAACAGTATTCATCTTGCAGAGCTGAAAGCATCGGAAAGAAACAGGAAGCACCCAGCACAGTGCTTGGCACACAAAGGTGCCCAGTCACTGAGTGTTGTGGGTTGTTGACTAAGAGGTGATGAGGGAGTTGGTTAAGAGGAGGAGCTGGGCAGGGAAGGCCAGAGAGGGCTGTGAGGGTGGCCAATCGACTTGGACACTAGGTGGGGGGCTCCTGGGCTGCTGGGCTCTCCCCATCAGAGTTCCTTGGACTCCCTCCCTGCCCCGGTCCCGCTGGGCCCCTGCAGAGACCTGGGGGCATGTGTGGAGGGACTAAGGATCTTAAGTGCACTGTGTTTCTCTCCCCTTCTTCTGAAAGTGGATCCTCTCTTGGGAACAGAGACACCAACCACACTATATCCCTGGAGGGTTTTGCCCCAGCTCTGCGGTTTTGTTCTGTGGGGCCCTGTGTCTTGCTGGTGGTTGTGGTCAGTTTCAAGGCTAGTGATAGTGGACCAGAAATGATGCATGGGGTGTAATGAGAGCTTAAGTTCTTTGACACTTCCTGGACTTTGAATGGTTTATTTGTCCCCCACTCCTTCCCCCTCTTTTTTTTTTTTTAACTAGGCCCCAATTGGGGAGGAGAGGAGCCACAATGCTCACCCATGGTGGGCTGGCCCATTCCTTCTGCCTGCCCCACCTTGCCGCACTGACTGGAGCCTCTGTTGACAGAGCTGTACAAAGTCCTGTGCATTTGTTGAGGTCTTTAGAGTTTGCAGAGCATTTCCACATACCTCACGTCAGTGCAGTTTTGAGCCCAGAGTTATCTTAGTGAGGGAAGCTGGCTAAGTCCCATCATCCCAGCAAGGGTGGGTGGACAGACAGGGGTGGGAAGCGACACACCGTTAGACAAGGTGGGGATGTGTGGCTTGGAAAGTGAGGGTGCAGAAAGATGGGTTGGCACACAGGAATTGTTCTCAGTGACTCACTTGAATGTTCAGGCAGCCTCGTTGGCAGCCCTTTTCTGGGAGTGTCCTTGAAACTTGCTCTTTAGCTCCCTGATGGCTTTGGCACAGGAGGAGGGTTGGCTACCTAGGCACTCACTGGCTTTATCCTTCCAGGAGTAGCTCCAGTCTGCTGTTCCCTCTGGCCACACCATGTCAACAGGGCCTCTTTCTATATACCAGTTGCAACCACTTCTAAATAATTAGCTTTGTGGTCCTGCAGTGGGGGGTTAAAGACTCAGATAAAGTATGGGGTTAGCATAGCCTTTTTTGTGTCTTTTATTCCTCAGAGTCATACTGAGGCCCCAGTTTAATGTGCATTCTGTTCCCAGATGGTGTGCTGGTGGCCTGTGCCTAGCTTCAGGGTTTCCAACACATTACAGCCTGCTGTGGGGACGGGTGGAGTATTGGTTCCCCCCAAAGAATCCTACAGTTCCTCCAACACCTTGGCACAACAGATTTCTTGAATTTGCGAGCAGGTCCCTTAGTCCTTGTTGGAAGATACTAATGGAGATCCAGGTTGGGAGCTGTACGCTGAGGCTTAAACATAAAGGCAATCCAGTATTTGAGCCAGAAGTGGGCTTGGTCGGAAAGCTCTGTTGTTGGGTCAAGCAAGCAGGGTCCCGAGGAACCAGCAGGTTTGTTCTTGTCAAGGGGTCTGGTTTTGCTGGGTCCTGGGAAGAGTATTGTACACTCTATTTTAAAGGAATGTGGACCAGCATCATGTGCCACAGATACTCATTCATTCAACAGATACTTCTTTTTTTTTCCAAACAGATACTTCCTTGAGAATCTTTCACAAGCCAGACCCCATGCTAAGGCATTGGGGATAATGATAAATACGACAGACACCATCCCTTCCTCCCACAGCCTAGTGGGAGAGCCACTGATTAATCATTTAATTCAGGTAGTAAGTGCTGGAAAGAGAACATTTAATGTGGTAAGAGAATGTGTGACAGGGATCCCTAACCTAATTCAGGGAGTCAGGAAAGGCTTCTCTCAGAGCCTATGGGCTTTTCTTAGAATAATGCTTTAAATGTATTAAACAGAACACAGAATTACGAAGAAACCAGTTACGTTAAAATATCGTTATCAAACTATTATAACAAATTTGTGATAAAATATTTGTTAATGAATCATATAAGAAGGCTAAGTCACATGTTTGATAACTTCTATAATTTTAAGTAGTGATGAGCATAAACAGTGTTTCAAGACACCTTGTAATGTGATAAGAAAATATGATTTCTATTAGTGGCGAAGTCACAGACACTGCTACTGTAATCACTGTAAGTTGTTCCCTGCATTCATAAGTGTAGAAAACATTTATACATTCATAAGTACATTCCTAATAAAGGAAAGGCTAAGTTTCAGTTAGAGGTTTGTGAAAATAAAGATGTACTTTTTCTCCATCGAAGCTCATAGACCCCAGTGTAAAGAAAAATTATCCAAAACTTGGAAATAAAAGATAATTTTGTGACCTTTTAATGTCATACTAGAGCATTGTCTAAGAAGCCCACCTAAGGGCCATTTGGTGCTCTTAGGCTGCGGTCAGATCAGTCGGGCCCCAGAGCTCCGCCCCACCCCAAGCTTCATCTGTATTTACAGCTGCTCCCCTCCCCATCGGTCACATCACAGCCTGAGCTCCACATATCCCCTTGTCCCCCCACCCCCAACGTGTGGAAAAGTTGTCTTCCATGAAACCTTACCTGGTGCCAAAAAGGTTGGGGACTGCTGTTCTAGGAGCTACGACTGTTGTTTATTATTCTTTAGGGCCCGTAGTCTATAAAGTTAGGTAGGATGCAAATAATTTCTTTTTGGTAAACAAGAGAAACCCAGAGGTTATTGCCCTGAAAGACATTAACCAGTTTGGTATCTAATGTAGCAGACTTATATCAGGATTCTTTTTTTTTTCCCCATTGGCCATATGTATATTAGCTTCTTGTATCTTTTTCTTAGGGTCTCTTATTAATGAATGAAATAAAACTTTGAAATATGTTCAGTATTTAATATTTATATGAGAATTAGGTTTTTAAAATTTGAGAATTCTACATCTGAGCGAGTGGGATATAAGGACATGTTGCTGAGAAGAGGGGTCTGGGCTGGAGGTGTTAATTAGGGGTGCTGCTCAGAACAGGGGCTGAGATCCCCTGGGGGGGAATGTGTGGTGGAGAGAGAGGGTAGGCTGAGTGAGCCCTGAGGAACTTCAACATTTAAAGGATGGGGGAGAAAAGGAGGGTTTATGAAGAAAACAAGAAACATGGCAAAAGAGGTAGGAGGGAAACCAAGAATGCCCCATCTGGTTGGAGAAGCTGAACAAAACGAGAACTGGAAGTGCGCGTAGGGTTTATTATCTATAGGGAGGTTATTGTTTTTTTGTTTTTTTTTTTTGAGACAGAGTTTCACTTTATTGTCCAGGCTAGAGTGAGTGCCGTGCCGTCAGCCTAGCTCACAGCAACCTCAAACTCTTGGGCTCAAGCAATCCTTCTGCCTCAGCCTCCCAAGTAGCTGGGACTACAGGCATGTGCCACCATGCCCGGCTAATTTTTTCTATATATATTTTAGTTGGCCAATTAATTTCTTTCTATTTATAGTAGAGATGGGGTCTCGCTCTTGCTCAGGCTGGTCTCGAACTCCTGAGCTCAAACGATCCGCCCACCTCGGCCTCCCAGAGAGCTAGGATTACAGGCTTGAGCCACTGCGCCCGGCCCCCGGGAGGTTTTTGTTGAACCTCCTCCAAAAGCCTCTTTGGTGGTGGTGAGGACAGATTTCAGAGGGATGAGGAATGGATGGGGAGATGGGGGACATGGAAAATTCTGACTGTGATTGGAGAGGGGAGAGACCTGGAGTTCAGAGAGAGGGTTTTTAAAAGATGAGTCAGTGGTGGAGTGTCTCTAGGGGGATATGTGTAAAAATGGATTCCTGGACCCCTAGACCCTTGAGATGATTTTCTTCAAGGATAAGCCCCAGGAATCTGTATTTTCAAAACATCTATACGGAGCGCTGTGGTGCAGCCACAAAACCAGGCTAATTTATAAGTTAACAGCATTAATTTTATGTGGTGGACAGTATTTTGCCATCCAAGGTTACGACTCTCGCCTGAGTGTGTGGTACAAGTCCTGATCATATTGCAAGTTGTGTCACCATTGTCCACTGCATTGTCATTTGGCCTGAACACGTGCTGTTTTTGTTTTTCTCTTAAGGGATTTGGGGGATTGCAGGCATGGCGGTTGCAGAGGAAAGATGGATCAGGTTGCCATTGTGGCACTTCGGCTGGTCACGCTCAGTAGCGAGATTGGAAGGGAAAGCAGACTTGCTGGCCTCTTGGGTGTTGTTCTGGGTGGAGCTGCAGGGAGCGGGATAGAGCTCAAGGGGGAATCATTCACATTGACAGGCGAAGAGAAGAGCATTGGCTTTGTGCTCACAGGCCTTAGTCTAGGTCTTGGCTCTACCATCTTACGCTTGACTCAAGGTGAGTCCCTTAACTTCTTTGAGCCTCAATTTTCTCATCTCTAAAGTGAGAGGAGTGCCACTTCCTATAAACAGATTATTTGTAGCAGTTTTTAAACTCCTGTAAGAACAGTTAGTTATACATGTTACAATGTAGCCCAGTACATATATACATAAATATTAATATAACAGATATAAATATTTATTGAATGTGTAGTCTTGCTACCTATGATACTCAAATGTTTTCTATTGTAATTTTTAGAAAGTGCTGGTGTAACCCACTGATTTTATGACTTGAGACCGGAAGGGTAAAAACACTGGTTTAGACTCTAAACTTTAGAGGATTTCATGGGATGTGTTTATTTTTTATTTTATTTTATTTTATTTTTTTATTTTAGCGTATTATGGGGGTACAAGTGTTAAGGTTATATATATTGCCCATGCCCCTCCCTCCCCCCTTAAGTAAGAGCTTCAAGTGTGTCCATTCCCCAAACGTTGTACATCTCACTCATTGTATTTGTATATACCCATCCCCTCCGCCCCCCTCCCACCCTCACGACACCCGATAAATGTTACTCCTATATGTCCACTTAGGTGTTGATCCGTTAATACCAATTTGCTGGTGAGTACATGTGGTGCTTGTTTTTCCATTCTTGAGATACTTCACTTAGTAGAATGGGTTCCAGCTGTATCCAGGAATATACAAGAGGTGCTATATCACCGTTGTTTCTTAAAGCTGAGTAGTATTCCATGGTATACATATACCACATTTTATTAATCCACTCATGAATTGATGGGCACTTGGGTTGTTTCCACAGCTTTGCAATTGTGAATTGTGCTGCTATAAACATTCGAG
>VSMD01133926.1:0-27037 GCA_008750895.1 Mirza zaza | reverse complement strand
TCAGCCTAGCTCACAGCAACCTCAAACTCCTGGGCTGGAGCAATCCTGCTGCCTCAGCCTCCCGAGTAGCTGGGACTACAGGCATGTGCCACCATGCCCGGCTAATTTTTTTTCTATATATTAGTTGGCCAATTAATTTCTTTCTATTTATAGTAGAGATGGGGTCTCGCTCTTGCTCAGGCTGGTCTCGAACTCCTGAGCTCAAACGATCCGCCCACCTCGGCCTCCCAGAGAGCTAGGATTACAGGCTTGAGCCACCGCGCCCGGCCTTTGATTGAATTTCTTGCTAGCCGTGTGTGTGTGTGTGTGTGTGTGTGTGTGTGTGTGTGTGTGTGTGTGTGTGTGTGTGTGTGTGTGTGTGTGTGTGTGTGTGTGTGTGTGTGTGTGTGTGTGTGTGTGTGTGTGTGTGTGTGTGTGTGTGTCTGTCTTAAAGTGGTAGGTACTCACTAATGAAAACTTTATATTTTAAAAATGATTATAAATATGTTTATAAAATACATGGTCTTGGTAGCTGTTAGTTTTTAAATACATTACAGTTATTACTATCAGTGTTACATATTTTTCTTTTATTCAACATTCACTCAGTAAAGTATTCGATTCTTTGGATTTCTAATGTATTGGGGAGTATGAATCTTATCCTCTACCTTATAAAGTAGAGTAGTAATTCTATTTTTATTTAGAGATAAAGAGAGAAATAAGTCATTTAATACTTCCCAGGAGGCCCTGGGAATGGTAGGACCACAGGTAGGAAGTTTTCTCCTGAGAATTTGAGATTTGGACCAGAAGCCCAGATATGCAGCCATTGGTTGTTACTTAGAAATAATGCTGTATACAGTTGTAGACAAAAAATGGAAGCAACTGAATCTCAAGATAGAATAATCATCATTTAACTATTTGTAAATATTTTTTATTGGAACATCTATACTTTGCTGACCTGAAGGAAGAAGGTACTCAGGGAGAAAGATAGTAACATAGGGAGAATTAGGGGTACATGTGGCACCTTATATTATTCTCGGGAAGAAGATGGGGGACAGATATATGGTATATGTATGTCCTTTTATATATGTGTGTATATGTATGAATGATTAAATATATATTAGATATAAATATATATTTACATATATAATGTATATTAAATTATATGTTAAATATATGTTTAAGTGAAGATAATCAGTGGTCTTAAAAACATGTTTCATGTTTATTTTAAATCTTTAAGTGGTATCAGTAGAGAAGAGTATTAAATAGAAGGAGTTAAACATAAATGAGAATTAAGATGACTTTCTGGGCCAAAGGACATAAAAATGAGGAAGCAATGTAGACAAGATTGTAGAAATGACAGAGAAAAATACTGAAGTATTGTAGATTAAATGCCAATATCCTTCAAATGTTTTAATGTTCCTGGAGAATTTGATTACAGATACTGATTTGTTTTAAGAAATTGTTCTGAGGTTTGTCTTTTTGGAGGATGCATTTGGGAATGGTTTTGTTTTGGCATGGAAAGTGGCTCAGATGCCACTGGAATAAATTGAGGGCTTTCAATTTGTCCCAGTTTAATATGTTTTTCCAGTTGCTGCAAAGCGCTTTATAACTTTTTTTTTTTTTATTTTTGAATGGGTGAAAAATGACTTCTTGGGCTGATATAGGTCATGGAAAATTGAAAGCCAAAGTTCAAAGATACATAAATTTTCCATCTCTTGGCTTAGAGGACAATCTCTTAGATTTGACCGGAGGATATTAGTTTACTAATTTTTTTGTCTGTGCATTCTTCAGATTGAGGGATTTCTTTGACAAGTTCTATAAGCCCCAGAAATTTTATATTCCGATGAATAAGCTGGCCTCTGGTGCTGGAAGAGATGATGAAGCTCTTGGCTAGCAGGACGTGTGATCTGTTTTTACCATTTCTGGTTTAAGCAGGCCGCGCTGCGAGCGTGGCTCAGGGTACAGTTGCCCACTGCTCATTTAATCTGGCACAGATCACAGGATCTCTCTTTTAAAAGTCACTGGACTTTGTGCTGGAAATGTCTGCTTCGCTATTTCAACTTGTCGTTTGCTTCCCTTTAATTCCTTAATTTTGTTATTTTTTTAAGGTCTACGTACAGACGTGGAGCACCCAGAATCTTTCTATGACCATCACTCGAGACGAGTACCCTTCCCACCCTATGGTGCTCCGGGGAATTAACCAGAAGGCCGCCTTTCCGCAGTACCAGCCCGTGGTCATGCTGGAGAAGGGCTATACCATCCACTGGAACGGGCCGGCGCCGCGCACCACTTTTCTATACCTCGTCAACTTCAACAAGTATGTATTTGTCACTGTCATTTCCAACAGTCGACCAGATAGTCATTTAGTGGAGAAAAAGAATCAATTAATGTTTCCCTGGTAGCAAGTTAAGAATGTCAGTTTCCTGTACTTTGCTCCTTTTGTGGGAGGCTGTGTATTTTGTGTTGATGGCATTAGGTGATTACACAAATGGAATTTTGTCATTTCAAGAGCATCTCTTTTTCTCTATGGTCCAGTTATTGTGTACAGAAAGCCATACAACAATAGGTTTTAATACAGTCTGCTGAATGCTTTAATGCCCTGTGTTGGGATTGGAAGGGGTTTTACGTGGTGTTCCAACTGAACACTTGGTTATCTGGAAAATTCAAAGATTTCTGAGGCTGAGTTAGACTTGACAGAAGAAAAGTGGTGAGATTGATTAGCAATATCTGCTCTGGACAAGAGGTAGAAAAGTCAAGGCATGAAGGCCAGGTATTTGCCACCTCCATCTGAAAGCATTGTTTTGTCCCTTCTTCGTTTTTTAGCTGTTTGTCCTAAAATCACTTTGAATCCAAGGCTCTGTTTTTGCATTCATTTATTCAAGTGCTCACTGTGTGTCAGTTGGTATAAAGATAAATGAGAAAAGTATTTGCTCTCTTGGATCTCACAGGAGACAGGGAGAAAAAAGTTAAAAAAAAACTCAAGTAAATAGATACACCAAAGATATTTTTTTAGTGAACAAAGGATAGAGCAGCTGATTCTGTCTATGGGAGCTGGGCCAGGCTCCAGTGAGGGGAGTGGTACTGATGAAGTGATCAGTCTGGTTACAAAAGCACAGCGTTGGGAAAGGGCCCATTCTCCTTGGGGAATGATAGCTTCAGTGTGATGGGGACATATAGGGTGGATCAGAGGAGGTGACAGAAGGTGAAAACAGAAAGGAGGGATGAGACTTCATGAAACTGAAAAATTGAAATGGCTTGTTTACCTGACTGGGCATAAAGCTCTGACTTGTAAAAACACCCAGTTGAAATGAGCAGAGAAGGACTACAACATACGGGAATGCAGATCTCAGCAGGTCACTTCCAAGGGTGGGTGGACATCGAGGCAGACGCCCTTGTTCTGAGATAGTTAGGCTCTGGCACATGATCTGAGCTTGAACCACTACTGTTTTCCTCTACCACTCGCTGCTGTTCTCTGTGCCTCCACTACACGGTCAACCAAGGCAAAAAGCCAGTGCTCACTCCTAACGCTTCCTTTTCCCATCTCTCTATCTTATCAGTAGCCGAGCCCTGTTGGGTCTAGCTCCTTAATGTCATTCAAACCTCCCTGCTTCTTTGCACCCCCTGGCTGGTGGCTGAGCTCAAGCCATCTTCAGATCTTTCCTGGATCTGAGCAGCACCTTCCACATCTTTAATCCACACTGTGTCCAGGGAGAAGTTTCTGAAAGCCTAATCTGATACTATCGGTGAGTTGTAGACAAGTCAATTAAAGAAACAAACGATTGTCGGAGAGGTTGAGAAGAAGAGATGTCAGAGGGCGATCAGTACTCAAAAGTTATATGGGACAGTACTCAAAGTTATATGAGATATTACAATGAAAAGATATGCAGGGTTCTGTAAAAGTACCCTGCATAACTTTTCATCAAATACTGAGCAAGTAAAAACATTTGAAAGTGAGAAAGGCTGAGCCTAGAAATTTCAGAAATCCGCATGGACTTGAAATTCAGTCATACTTGTTTAATTAGCTAAAAGTGTATAAAAATTACATAATGGGCAGAGGCAAGATGAAGAGATGGACAATTTTTTCCCCTGAATTTAATATAATTATAGGGAGGTCATAGATTCTGTCATAGTACCATGTCTGAAAATAACACTTTAAAAGTTATAAAAGCTTGTACTTATTCATCAAACAAAATAGGGAAAAGACAGAAAAACATTAAAAGAAAAATGAAATAATCTATAATCTTCCTACTCAGAGTAAGGCATTATAAACACATTTTTAGTATTCTCCTCTCTTTCCCCTCAATGTTTTCTGGGCATATAGATGTATCATAATTTTTTTAATTACCCACTTCTCCCATGAACATTTAGGTTGTTTTTCTCTAGCCTTTTTTGTTGTTGTTGTTACTATAAATAATATCTTACAGATTTTATTTTCTTTTATATCTTTTTTCTGAATTTCTAATTATTCTTTAGTGGGATTATTGGGTAAAACCTGTGCGAACAATTTTAAGGCCTTGTTATATATTGGTTAAACATTTTTTAGAATGATAAAAAGTTCTGGAAATGGATAGTGATGATGTTTGCACCACCTTGAGAATGTATTTAATACCACTGAACTATTTAGCTAAAAATGGTTAAAATGGTAAATTTTATGGTATGTATATTTTGCCACAATAAGAAAAGGTAAAAAAAAAAAAAGAGAGAAAATACTAGAAAGGGGAAAATATTTTTTAATGGTTTTTAAAAAGGATTTATTTTATATTTAAGGAAATTAAGAAAAAAATACTATGGCAATTTGACGATATGCCTCAAAAGCTTTAAAAAGTCATATACCTTTATATCCAGCAATTTTGCTACTAGGAATTTATCCTAATATAATTATAAAAGATAAAAATATATTTATGAACAAAAAAATTCTTTAGGATGTTTTCTTTAGAAGTGTACCAATGTACACTTCTACTCTCAGGCTATTATTAATAGTATTTCCATCTTAGTATGTCCATACCCAACCATCTCACTTAATTTCTTATCAGTTTGGAGTGCCTAAGAATGTTTTACCAACTTTTATTCATATTCCCTGAAATTCTGTTGAAATCAAGAATTTTTTGTGGGCCATATTATTATTGTAAATACATTGGTGTGAAATACTTGATATGAGAACTGCTTAAGATAGAAATGGTAAAAACATAACATAAAAGTGGAACATAACATAACATAAAACATAACATAAAAACTAACATGATTTGTTAGTATGCCGGGGTTCAGGGCTTCCATTGTTAGTGACGCAACACATAGCAGAAATTTAAGGAGGAGAAAAACCATGGCTAAAATTTTCATGTGTTATAATACTTCAAAGAGAGTGGCTCAAGTGTGAATTAATTTTTTTATTGTCTCTCCTTTAAAGGAATGACTGGATTCGGGTTGGCCTCTGCTATCCATCAAACACAAGTTTTCAGGTTACCTTTGGCTTTTTGCAGCGGCAGAATGGTTCATTATCCAAAATCGAAGAGTATGAGCCTGTGCATTCACTGGAAGAACTGCAGAGGAAGCAGTCTGAGAGGAAATTCTATTTTGACTCCGGCACAGGGTAATTCAGTGGAACCAGGGAATGAGAATTATTGCTACTTTTCTTTAATGGTAAAATTGCTAGTCTTCAGCATAGTGGCTGTTGAGGAAAGCAGCCGATGTGTGGGTAATTCCCTGCATATTGCTGTTAGAGGTTGAGACGGAAACTAGAATGACTGGTAATTATGGTTGGCAGTGGGAATCGGGTGAAGATGTTTGCCATATACTTATTAAGGCAATTATAGAGAGAAATTGTCCTTGTCGATGAAGAACCGGTAGGCCCAATTGAAAATTAAAATAAATTTTTTCTATAACAATGCTTTAGATGATTATTTACATGAGTTATATAGTTCCTATTTCAGTGAAAAGCTCATTTGTCTCTTTCTGCTGACTTAAGGCTATCTTTCAAGTTGACCTTGAGTTAAAAAAAAAAATCCCTGTGTAATTGTGGCATATTTGCTTTCAACTTTCTCTAGGCTGCATCTTTGCATTTTTTATGTAATCCTGTTCTCCGGGGGTCCTGTTGGCTTTGTCTGCTTTTATCCCGTTACATCTGTCAGCCTGTGGGCTATGGTAGGCTTCCTCTCCTGTACTCTTCCAGCAACTAGCATGTTCCATCAGTCTCCCTCCTCATGCCACCCTTCCCACTGTATATCATCATCTGGGCACTGTAAAGACACCAATGTGAAGAAGACACATTTCTTCTATAAATTCATAGTCCATTGAAGGGTGTGGATGTGCACAGCAAGTAATCAGAGAATGAAAGGTTTAAATGCTTTAAGTCCTGTAGTGGGATTTTTTTTTTTTTTTTGAAACAGTCTCACTCTGTGGCCTGGGCTAGAATGCTGTGGCATCAGCCTAGCTCACAGCAACCTCAAACTCCTGGGCTCAAGCGATCCTTCTGCCTCAGCCTCCTGAGTAGCTGGGACTACAGGCATACACCACCATGCCCGGCTAATTTTTTCTATATTCTTTTAGTTGGCCAGTTAATTTGTTTCTATTTTTAGTAGAGAAGAGGTCTCGCTCTTTCTCAGGCTGTTTTCGAACTCCTGACCTTGAGTGATCCACCCGCCTCGGCCTCCCAGAGTGCTAGGATTACAGGCATGAGCCACCGTGCCTGGCCTAGTGCGATGTTCAATGTGCCTTTTTGGGTAACTCAGAAGTTCAGCTGAGAGTAACCAGTGATGTCCCAAGAGGGACCTGGAGCTGACTCTTGAGGACCAATTAGGAGGAGATGGGAAAAGAAATGGGTGAGCTGTCCCAGGCAGAAAGAAAGGATAGTGTGCATAAATGCATGGAGGCATGGAAGAATGTGGCATGGCACGTTTGGGGAAAGGCAGAAAATTTAGAGTGGGGAGAAGGGTGGTGAGATTGATTGGAGGAATGAAGTTGGGACTCAGTCATCCTTAAGTGCCTGGTTATCCTTTGACTGAGATGCAACTCACTTGTTCTCCAGGTCTCCCAGCAGCCAGGGCAATCAGGTTAAAAGTTTTCTTATCATAATTGTCTCTGATTTTCAATTTCTAATTAGACTTAACCTACCTGACCTTTTATTCCGTAGATGTCAGAACTTCCACATTCCCAGCTGACTTTCTAAAAAAATACCCAAAATACCCAAATTTGTAAGGACAGTCTGGTGGCCACAAATTAATGATTAAATGTGTAAAAAAGATTAGGGAATATTTTCTGGTCTGGGTATTTCAAGAATCCCTCAGCCTCTGAGGTTCTAATTCTGAATTCTATTCATTTTGATGATTTTAATTATATATCAAAAAGCCCATGCCTGTAAGTCCCTGTCATTTCTTATGTGTATGTGTTAAAATTACTGGATGTTGTGACAATGGCTGATTTTTGCTTCATAATTACAACTTTGCCTTGTTCACTGACCTCATCTTAAAATGTGAATTCTTCATCTCTGGTAATCAATCACATTTGATCAAGTCCTTTAGAATCTTCACTTCCTTTGGTTTAGAAGGACTGGGTTTTCTGACAGACATTGAAGTGCTACCTAGAAGTTAGACTTTTCATCTTGACAGTAAGAGGATTATTCAGAAATGGGTAGAACTGTTCATTTTGCCTGATTTGGGCCTGAATATAGACAGAAGGACTGCAGGCCCATCTCCTCTTGGTAAATAGCACAGAAATTGATTTGAGACTATAGCTTGGCCTTAGCCAAACAAGCCAGAGTTGCTGTTTTTATTATTCTAGTCTTGTGCTTTAAACCAAAATGGTTTATGAACAACAACAAAAAAAGAACCACATCAATTTACCGAATCCTAAACTCAACACAAGTGTAAAGTTTTCCAAGGATTTTTTGAGCCAAACCAAATTCCATCCTCCCAAAATACCTATTGAACTAATTCAAACTAGAAATCAAATTTGATATCTTCCAGAATGACTGAACCAGGGTATCAAAATATTTTCTAAAGTGGTATTGCATTTGACTTAGGACCCTGGGAGGATAGGAAGAAAACAGAAACAACTTTTATTAGTTTTGTAATTTGTTTTTCTTTTAAGGAAAATTTACTTTATTGGAGGAATATCCCTTTTGGCCATGAGTTGATTTGAGGAATTTTGTAAGTTTTGGACAGTGAGTCTAACTAATGGATTGATTTCTGTTTTGTGCAGGTTATTGTTTTTGTATCTCAAAGCCAAAAGCCACAGGGACGGCCATAGTTACTGTTCATCTCAGGGATGCGAAAGAGTCAAGATCCAGGCAGCAACAGACTCAAAAGACATCAGTAACTGTGTGGCCAAAGCATACCCACGGTATTACAGAAAGCCCTCCGCGGTCAAGCAGATGCCGTCCATGCTCACTGGCCTCTGTAAAGGCTGTGGGACCCAGCAGGTAAACAAGGAACAAAAGTGGGTTGTGTGGCCTGGGAGAAAAAGTCAGAGTTTCTTTGCAGTAGGAGATCTTTTCTTTTCTTTTCTTTTTTTTTTTTGAGACAGAGTCTCACTTCGTTGCCCAGGCTACAGTGAGTGCCGTGGCGTCAGCCTAGCTCACAGCAACCTCAGTCTCCTGGGCTCAAGCAATCCTGCCGCCTCAGCCTCCCAAGTAGCTGGGACTACAGGCATGCGCCACCATGCCCGGCTAATTTTTTTTATATATTAGTTGGCCAATTAATTTCTTTCTATTTATAGTAGAGATGGGGTCTCGCTCTTGCTCAGGCTGGTCTCGAACTCCTGAGCTCTAAACGATCCGCCCACCTTGGCATCCCAGAGAGCTAGGATTATAGGCGTGAGCCACTGCGCCCGGCGGAGATCTTTTCTTTGACACATCTGTTTTGCCAGTTTAGAAACACTCCATGGTGTCTCCTGAATTTCGACCAATGCTAGAATGTAATGCCCACAAGAAGCAAACTAGTTCAAATTTATAACAAAACTACTTTCCTCCATGATACATCAATTTACCCTGGATGGCTTGGAAATTCAAGGGGATTTTTATTTTGAATTTCAAAACCAAACACATGTCTATGAGACATTAGTAAGAAAATTCGCATGAATTTTTTTTTTTTCTGAAACAGAGTCTCACTCTGTGGCCTGGGCTAGAGTGCCATGGCATCAGCCTAGCTCACAGCAACCTCAAACAATCCTGGGCTCAAGCGATCCTTCTGCTTCAGCCTCTGGAGTAGCTGGGACTACAGGCATGCACCACCATGCCCGGCTAATTTTTTCTCTCTCTCTATTTTATTAGTTGGCCAATTAATTTCTTTCTATTTATAGTAGAGATGGAGTCTCGCTCTTGCTCAGGCTGGTTTCGAACTCCTGACCTTGAGCGATCCATCCACCTTGGCCTCCCAGAGGGCTAGGATTACAGGCGTGAGCCACCACGCCTGGCCTTGCATGAGTTTTTGACCCCAAACTTGAGATACCAAAGAAATGTCCAGCTTCTGAATGCTGCTTAGTGTCATTACAATCATTTGTTCTTGCAGTGAAGTTGCTAACATTGAGTTATAAGGACAGTGTACTTTTAAGTGCTAAATTGTGTGAGAGTTAAACATGTTTGAATGAGAAGAGAGCCTGGAGGGAGGTGAGAGGAGGTAAATTTTGGAGACCATAAGTAATTTGGAAAAACAGAGAAGGGAAAAGGGAAGGGCATTCTTGGGGAGGGAACAGCATAGGCAAAGGCAGAGTGGCAGCAAAGAAGGTGCAGTGCTTGTGGGAAAGTGAGGAGATAGCCTTGCTGCATATAATAGAATAGAGACACATGTGGCCTGGGTATAGGACATGGCTCCATTCATGGAACACCTTGCAGGTCACAGAGAGGAGTTGAGACTTGGTCATGTACAAAGCCACTAAAAGTTTCTCAACAGGGTAGTCCTTGTTATCTACACTTCTTTTCTAAGTTACAGAGTGACTGAGCCCCAGTGTGGGATAATTGCTCTGAAAAGAACTTTTAAAAAGATTTGTGCCTGTTTTTTGCATGAAAATTTTACAAAGATTTAAATGTAAAGCACATTTATCAATCTATCTGTTCTTTTATTTATTTTTGAGACAAGGTCTCTCTCTTTTTCCTGGGCTAGAGTGCAGTGAGTGGCATCATCATAGCTCATAGCAACCTCAAACTCCTGGGCTCAAGTGATCCTCCTGCCTCAGCCTCCCAAGTAGCTGGGACTATAGGCAGACACCACTATGCCCAGCTAATTTTTTTCTATTTTTTGTAGAGACAGGGTCTTGCTCTTGCTCAAGCTGATCTCGAAACTCTTGGCCTCAAGAGATCCTCCCACATTGGCTTCCCAAAATGCTTGGATTATAGATGTGAGCCACCGTGCCCAGCCTATTTAGTCATTTATTGAATTGATTTGATTAACAAGATCACACTTATTCGAAACTGGGATTGTTCCAGCAAATGAGGAACACATGCTTACTGTGTTAAGCATATCAAGATATAACTCTAGGTCATGAGATATTTACAAAAAGTTCAGAAAAAGAAATGCAGCCATCGGCTTTGATTGTAATTGAGTTTATATTGAGGGAACCTTTGGGGGGGGGAAATACAGTTGCCATAAATATGGAGCTTCTTTCCTGTCTAGGTGGTGTTTACTAGTGATCCTCATAAAAGCTACCTCCCTGTGCAATTCCAGTCACCCAGTAAAGCAGAAACTCAGCGTGGAGACCCGTCTGTTATTTCTGTAAGTACCGTTTGGTCGTAGTCTGTTCTGGCTGCTATAACAAAATACTATAAATTAGGTGGCTTATAAACAACAGAAATTTATTTCTCACAGTTGTGGAGACTGGACAGTACAGGGTCAAGATTCCAGCAGGTGCAATGTCTGGTGACAGTACAGGGTCAAGTACTGGACAGTACAGGGTCAAGATTCCAGCAGGTGCCTCCTGGTGGGATGGTGTCTTCTTGCTGCATCCTCAAGGGTCGAGAGGTCTCTTTTATAAGGGCACTAATCCTCTTCCTGAGGGCTCCACCCTCATGTCCTAATCAGCTCCCAAAGACCCCACCTCTTAATACTGTCACCTTGCGGATGAGGATTTCAATATATACATTCGGGGGGACACAAACATTCAGACCAGGTGTGTACACTGCTGTGGCTTCTTGATTTTATCTTTCAGCCTACTGACATAGATTATCTCTGGCAATAGTCACTGGTTTGTAATCACATTTTGATTATTGGTGACAAGCAATACAATAGAGGTATAAATACTTCCTAAACCCTTGTGGTTTCAAATAAATGTTTTTATTAAAGTTTTTTTTTTTTCGGAGTACATTGTGTTTACTGATTATTTTGAAGCTGATATTAAAACTTGTTCACAGTACTTTTACTCACTAAGAACGTTATCAGTGACTCAGATTTCATTTCTATAGGAAAAAAGAAATCTTACTTTTTAATCTTTGATTAAAAAATAGTTGCCATAGGCAATTGAGATATAAAAAAAACGTAATTTGTTTAAGATATAGGAAACAATGATTTTTAAATCTCTGGCCTTTTATTTTAAGTTTGTGTCTCCCCAGCTTTTTCAGATGAGGAAAGTGAAGATGCAAAGTGTTAGTTGTCTTTTAGTGGGTTAATGAAAGAATAGATGTGAGTCTCAGTGTTAATACTGGAATTTAGAGCTAAGTTAGCCACTGGAAACAGGTCTCATCATATGGCCTGTCCCATATGTCTCATCATATGGCCTGTCCCAAATCCGGTTGATCTGAGTGCCCTCATATGAAGAGCTCTTTGACAGGCGTCTAGCTTTCTGACAAGTACCCAGCCAGTCCTGCACCCAGTCTCACATGGTCTCTTTAGGAACTTAGCTTTTTTCAGTGGTGGGTAACGTAAGTCATAAATCCAAATATATGTGGACAAAATTAAATTTCACTTTATCAAATTTTTTATCATAGTAAAATACAACATAAAATTTGCCATTTTAATCATTCTCAAATGTGTAGTTCAGTGGTATGAAGTACATTCATATTGTTGTGTAACCATCACCAGCACCCAGCTCCAGAATTTTTTACTCTTAAGACTACCTCTACTTAAATGTTGCTCAAAGATTCCTGAAGTCTGTATTTATACTTTTTCCCCTCTGTCAGTAGTCCTGCATTTTGTAATGTGCACATGATGTAATTTTTTTGTTTTGTTTTGTTTTGAGACAGAGTCTCACTCTGTTGTCCTGGCTAGAGTGCCATGGCGTCAGCCTAGCTCACAGCAACCTTAAACTTCTGGGCTCAAGCAAATCTCCTGCTTCAGCCTCCCTAGTAGTTGGGACTACAGGCATGCGCCACCAGGCCAGGCTAATTTTTTCTATATATATTTTTAGTAGTCCAGCTAATTTCTTTCTATTTTTAGTAGAGATGGGTTCTTGCTTTTGCTCAGACTGGTCTTGAACTCCTAAGCTCAAACAATCTACCTGTCTTGGCCTCCCAGAGTGCTAGGATTACAGGCATGAGCTACTGCGCCTGGCCCATGATGTAATTTTATTGGCATGAAATCTGTTAGCTCAGCATCTGAATGTAGTCAGCCATGTGAGGAACCTGATCTCACCCTGCTAGCCTGGTATCTGGTGGGGGTTGCATGGGAGAAGCAGGTGGGTGCTGGATCTCGCTGCTCTGGCAGCTCACTAGATATTAGATAGATAGATATTATAGATAGATAGATCACTAGATAATAGGTAGATGAATAGATAGATTGATAGATTGTTTTGCCAAAAAAAAAAAAAAAAAAAAAAATTCAGGCAGGCTACGCCCCAGGGTCTGAAGACATTGTTTGACTCCATTGGTACATATTGGGTTCCTGGGACCCTAGAAAATCATTAAGTACTGTGTTTTGTCATACATATCTCTAATATGTTTTCAAACGTGTCACCTGAACATTCTTTCCTAGGACCCGGCATTGCTTTAGTGGGTATCGTTTTTGTTTTTGTTTGTTTGAGATGGGGTCTTGCTCTGCTGCTATGTTGCCCAAGCTGTCCTTGTGCCCTACCTCCCAGGTAGCTGGGACTACAGGTCCATGCCACCACACCAGGCTTTGCTCTAATTTTTATGGAAAGTTTTCTGTTTCTTTTAAGCCACAGGTTTTTGGGGGTTACTTTTCATGAGGACAGTTTGAGTGTGTTGAGGATTGTTACATAATTTTATCTTAAAAGGGCCTCAATTTTAAGTATCGAGACTTTAAAAAATAAAAAGAATACCATCTAGTCTTTCTGCATATAAAGCTTACCTTGAGCACATCCGGAATGATTTACTGGATTTACTGGATTAGCACAGTTTAAACATAGCTAAAAGGCAATTTTGAATTCCAGTGAGATCAATAGTGATTAGAAGTAAAATTTAAATATCTTAATTTCCCCAAGCAAGGACAGGTGCAGTGGTGAGAACATTTGTTCTTTGTTAGCCTTTAGCATCGTTTATAATTTTATACCTTATACACAAAATCAGTGCCTATGGGTTTAATGTTTAGTTCTAGTCTTTGTTTGTTTTTTTTTCCTTTTTGGCTGAAGAATTAATGATATTTGGAAATGTCTGGAGTTCCTTTTTCTTGAAAAGGTCATAGACCATTCATTTAAAGAGGATGACTATGGAAATTCAGCTCACAATAATTGTGAGGCCAAATATAGTAGTACCTTGTAGCCTAAATCACAGTAAAACGACTACTTTGCCATTTTGATTTCAGGGGAGAGCTTTATTTATAGTGAAGGAGATAAAGCAATTGGACTTCTGTGATATTATAAACATAAACTCTAATGGGGAATTTCTGTGGGTCAAGGCATGAAAAAAAATATATATATTTCCACCCCCCCCCAAACTAAGTTGATAGTAAGTGAGCTATCTGAGCTGCAGTACAGAGGCTACCACTTGATCACTGACTATCAAAGCTTTGACCCCGTTGAGAGAGTATGGTGTGAGAATGAGGGCCTTGAGCACTGCAGAGCGAGTCAGCCAGCTTCGCTGTGTGGGGGCCACCATGCAGCTTCTTCAGAGCATCTTCTCGAGGCAGCAAAGACCAATTAAGGCAGAGTCTATAGAACACAGGCACAATTTTCAAACGTTGGTGGGGAAAGAGTAAGTGAAATATGCAATTTGAATTCTGGAAATAGAATTTGAATTATGGGTTTAGAAGACAGAGGCAAGGAGCTGGAAAGATGAGTCATCCCGGAGAGGTTCTTGAAATGGTGATGATAGCAGAAGACATTTTTGTATTCTCAGGTCAACGGCACCGACTTTACCTTCCGAAGCGCAGGTGTCCTCCTGCTCATTGTTGATGCATGCAGCGTTCCATTCCGGTTGACAGAAAAAAAGTTTTTCCCTCTTGTTGATGTCAGTCGCTTGGAAGAGTATTTAAAAACAGGCATCCCTCCAAGGTAGGTAAAATGTGTTCTATAATGGGAGCAAACCACCTTAAAGACGTGGAGTGCTCCAAACAGATAACATTTGGTTAACTCTGAGGTTTGGTTTATATTTTATGTTTTGTTTGCCAGATCTTTTACTCTGTGGGCATTCAGGGCTCTGTGAAAGGTATTTCATTCCTTTCCTTCCTCAGATTGATGCCCATGTGATCTGAGTTGCTTATCATTGACAAGCTGTTGCTTAATCAATGGCAGAACTTGGATATTTGAACATTTTTGCAAATGGTAGGAGGGTTCCTAGCAGGAGAAAAGCTCATTATTTGGAACATTACTATCCCACTTTTTAGTATTAAATTAAGCTACTTTGTACCCAGCTTGCTCAGAGGCTTATTTTCCATTTTGAAGTGATTTCCCAGGCAGTTTACCTTTGCAGCCAACTGTCCCACTGATGGACTCTCGGACAGCATTGTACCATGACTGCGATAGAGGACATCATCACCTGGGTCATTTGGAAATGGCTAGAAAAGAGCAAATTGATTTTTAAGTGGTTGAGTGTCTGGTCTGTCTTTTAAGAGTGCTAATCTGATTGCTTCTCATTGTTGGTCTCTGAAGAAAGGTGTACAGGAGAGAAACCCTCCTTTTTCTGGGCTGGCCAGACCCTACCTGGAGGCAAGGAGATGAATTCAGGGTCCTTTCTGCCCTTTGGCTTTGCCCCAGATGTTGATTTATACACAGGCCTTCATTTAGTAAAGCCATTAGGGAAGAACATAAGCTTCCCAGAAATTAAAAGCCTGTCTAGCTTTAGAATCATTTTCCGATCATTTATCCACTTTATAGATTAAAGAACCAGATCCTAATAAGTCCCATGAAATCATTAGATTATTTGGGTATAATATTCAATATGCATGTCTAGTTCTATCTTCTTGTTTAAATCGAACCCTTGTGGGACCTCGATGTTCTTTAAGGATTTAAAGATTTTTTTCTTAATGTTGAAAACATATGCACTTATTCACTTCCCCTAAAACCATCCAGGACATAAATCTCACCACAAGTATTTAGGACAACATCATAGTCC
The DNA here is from genome assembly GCA_008750895.1 of Mirza zaza. NCBI lineage: Eukaryota > Metazoa > Chordata > Mammalia > Primates > Cheirogaleidae > Mirza > Mirza zaza. The sequence goes on along the minus strand of VSMD01133926.1, from coordinate 11,631 downwards.
TGCAAAGTGCCTTTGAGATTTAAGAGTTAAAACCAACTCATTAAAAAGTTCACGAGGTGGTTTCTAGAAAGGGGACACAAGAAAGGCTTTTGAGATGCTGGTGATGTTATTTCATGATCTGGATGCTGGTTACACAAATACCGTTTAGTTTGCAAAAATTCAACTGTGCATGTTGTATTTTAATAAAGTGTTAAGAAGTTATGGGGCAACTGGCAGTGACTTCTAGGGAGACACTGAGCACGTGTGTGTGGAGGGTTTGGGTGGGTCAGAGGGTGAGCTGTAAGCGATCTCATGGCTAATTCTGACCTGTCGAAGAAGGTCCGATCTACAGGGTGGCTATCCTCAGTCCTCTGCACTGATTCTGAATTAAGTCACCAGTGCTTTAGAAAGACCACAACAAAGAACTCATACTGATATAAAACTTAAGGCTCTTAATCGTAAGAAATGTCAAGACCCACATTAATAAAACAAATACATTACTAAAGGATATGCAATGAGGTGGAATAAAAGGAGAGATTCTCTCTGTTTCTGGATGGAAAAATTGATATTGTAAAGATGTCACTCTACCTGAATTATAAATTTAACACATTTCCATTAACACGTAACTGATAGGTTACTTTTCTGTTGTACTTGACAGTGGACACTGAAGTTTATCTGGAAGAACAAAGGTTAGAGAGTAGTAAAACATTTTTAAACAGATCACAATAATACAAGAGGCTTGTTTTATCAGATATTAAAATAAACTGTGAAGTCATAGTAATTAAGCTAGCTAGCATAGAAGAGGCAGAGGGATCAGAGAAAGAGAATAGAGAATCCACAGACAGATCTGAGTATGTGTGTTTATGTGCTGCATGGTAAAGATGGCAATTTAAACCAAACCATGGAGAACAGATTTTGTTTTATTTTGTCTTAGAATTGTGTCCATTCATTTAATAAATAGATAATAGAACATAGATAAATAGGGCATCTGAAACAAAACTATCTTCCAGTATTATACCTTCCAACGTTAAACTATCTTCCAATGTTATAACAGACTGTTCCCCAAAAGAGCTGTGTCCCAAGCTGTCCACTATGTGAACTTACCCTAAATGACTTGGTTTCCCTTACTTTTTGGTTTCCCTTGTAATAAGAACACGAGAAGTTCCACGTGGGGCAGAAGAGTGGGACTTTGTCATTAGCAGAGATGAAAAAGCATCTGGGCTTTTTTCTGAGTTCTGCTTTTTATCTCGTGTTTCTATTCTGCATTCAGTTCAAAAAGGTATTCAAATAAATATGTACCGAATGATTGAAATTAGCACTGATTTTCTAACTTTAATATACAGGTCCATTGTTCTGTTGAGCACAAGAGGAGAAATAAAACAGTTGAACATTTCAGATTCATTGGTACCTCTGGGATTAGCCAAACCAGCTCATCTTTATAACAAAGGTTTGTATTTATATTATTATTCTATGAGGTTCTTAGAGGGACAACAGGATATGCCTTTTTATGGTGGAATGTAGCTATCAGACCATTTTCAGGGCCTTGCTTTTCTGGAGTGGGTATCCTGAAGGCAATTTCTAAATAAAGGGACAGTGTGAGAGGAAGTGTGTTGGGATGTGGTTTGTTATTTGGGGCAAGAGGTGGGTGGGTAAGAGTTCATTTGCTGATGTAAGGAAGTGTAGGGTTTTTAAAATAGCTGCCTTTGTTTTGCTCACCTCTGCATTATTTTTTTAGGGAGTACCATATTTGTGGGATTCAGCGGAACCTTGAAATTGTCATGGACTAAGCTATTTACCAGTCCTGCTGGACAGGGCCTTGGGGTGCTTGAACAATTCCTACCTTTGCAGCTGGACGAATATGGTTGTCCCAGAGCAGGCACCGTTCGCAGAAGAGACTTGGAACTGTTAAAGCTAGCTTCAAAAGCACATTAGAGACTAACTGTAACTTAAGTGCTGGGAAGAAAAAAAAAAATGTGAACTAACTTATTTAATTTATGGCATTTTAAGATGACACTGTTAACCTAATGGAACCATTTTCCTGTTTGATACAGAAAGGGGAGAAAAGAAAGAGTATGAAGTCATTGCTTGAATACCAGCTCGTGCACCTTCTAGTTGTACAAAATGTTAGAGAAATTACTTGTATCTGTAAGGCTGGCCCATTCAGAGAGCAGTTCTCTTTTTCCTCCCCTTCCACCCCAGTGTTTTGTAATGACCATAAGCGGTGTTTTACTGTTTGTATAATGCGGCGTGCTGGGGTAGGGGTTTCTGACAGTCAGCCTGAAGTCTTTAGAAGACCAGCTATTGTAGCGCCTTGGATACTTGAAGTCTAATGCTCAGTTGTGTTCTGCAGCAGTTGACTTGGTGGCTGGCATGTTCAGTGACACCTAGGGCCCTGTTTTGGGGCAACCTTTGAAGATTTTTTATGATACTGAATGACAAGAGTTTTAAGTGGCACCTCAGGCCCAGCTCATGCCCTTTTTTGCCTGGACATGTGCTATTTTTATCCATTTGTATATTGATTACTTCTAAGGGTTCAACTTACAGACAGGAAGTATATTGGGACGAAAGTGCTCACAGGGATTAGGATTAAATTCCTTTAATCCGTGACCTTTGGGCAAAAAGTTGACCTGCACCAAAGGTCTGGGGCTGTTGGGACCATTTTTGCAGCTTTAATCCTTAGCCTGTTTTGACTGTGTATTTGTGTTTCAAATGCAGAGCTGAGATGAAAATTGACTTTTTTTTTCTTTTAAAAAAAGAAGCAGGCCATTTTCCTGAACTGTACACTTGTGTTGTTTTAACTTGCACAAAGGAAGTCTGTTCTTGGTGTTGCTCTTGCACCTGGGTTTTTGTTGTTGTTTTTGTGTGTGGGTATTTTTTTAAGCTTTTCTGTTCACCATCCTGCCAGGAAAATCCCAGAAAGCTTAATTATACTCCAAAAAGATTGTACCCAGAGAAGGAAGAAAGGAGAGCCTTCTAAGGGCCAGAATCATTGAAGTTCAAGCATAAACCTCTTTGTAGCCTTAAAGGAGTGAATCACTCTTAATTAAGTTGTTAAAGCCAATTAAAAAGGGTGCCATGATGCCCAATTTCCCTTTCCTCTGGGCGCACGTGTGTCCTGCTGGTGAGAATCGCATATAGCAAAAGGAGATTGGCCTCCATGTCCTGGAATGCTGCCACACCAAGAGGAAAGAAACATCAAAATATATTTACATTTTTCTAAACCCACAATGCATGAAGTGTAGTGGAGGGATGTCCTAGGGGAGGTGGTAGGGTGTGTTTGGGCTGGCATTGGCAATGAGCATAGACAAATCCACTTTGCTCTGCTAAGGGCAAAGGCTGATGATGGCCTGTACCTTTGTGTCTGGGAGAAACTGCAGAGCAGCTCTGTGACTTCTTTTACTTTACAAATATGCTACCTCAACATGCTACCGATGATAAACCTTTCTAACTGTAAGTGCTCTTGCTCAGGGCACGTGTCTTAATCAAAGTTTGGATTTTTTTTTTTTTTTTTTTTGTTTGGTATATTGATGAATGAGATCTGACCTATGAAATGTATTATTGGATCATGGTTCCTGAAGGTGATTAAAGTTTGTTTGTGTGTGTGTTTTATGACTTAAATATCTCTGATGTGTGTTTTTTAGAGTTTGATTCTTTAAAGATTTGGAGAGGATATGTAAGTTACCAAGGCGCTTGGTTTTTCTGTTTTATATACTAATAATCAGGGCCTAAGTTAAAGAAATAAAAATATGTGTGCATGGATTTTATATATGCGTGTATGTGAGTTTATATCTCTATCTATAAATTTTTAAATTGCAGGTTCCAGCTGTAAAGAAGTTATTGGCAGAAATGAGGAAGAGAAACTGTCCGCCAAGTAGATTTTGTAAGACTGAGCTTCAAAAGGGCAGGGACCATATTCTCCAAAGCAGAGGTTCTCAACCTTGGCTGCACGTTGGAATCACCTGGGAGCTTTAAAAAAATATGGAGGCCTGGACCTCACCCCCCTTTCCCTCCAGATTCTGATTTAATTGGTGTGGGGTGCAGCCTGGGTATTGGAATTTTTTTAAAGCTCCCTGGGTGATTCTGACATGCTGCCAGGTTTCAGAACCACTGTGCTACTATAATAGGCCTACTGTTCAACTTCAGTCTATAATTTTTTGTGACTAAAACAGAATTGCATTTATTTTTATTTAAGATCCCTAGATTACTCACAGAACTTCAAGCCCTAAACAAAGCATTTCACCATTGTCTCTTTTTAGTAGAACTTTAGTCTTTAATCATTTCATTGGTCCCATAAGCCAATATACACAGTTTAGGCAATTGGGAGCTAGCAGTCTGTTCTATTTCTACCAAGAAAATATATTCAAAGATGATTTATAAGTTCGTAAGCATTTTCCACCAGGTGAGGCAATTGGTTGAGCTCCAGATCTGTGGCCGTCTACAAATCAGTCAGCTGATGAGAAACCCAGAGTGCTCTCGTGTGTCGACAGGCTGGGGTTTAGGTCTTTGCTAAGTCCGCACCTGAGTCAGCATGCCATATATTATCTCCAGAAGCTGGAAGAGAGTGCTTGCGAGAAGATGAAAGGCAGACGAGCAGTCTCATGGACTGTGACTCAAAAGCAGCCACTAAGCTGATGTTTAGACTGGGAGGTGGGAAGGGGAGATTTATGACTCCTGTAACTTCAACAGGAGAGAACGCATCCTCCTGCCATTAAGTGGGTTCCTTTGTTTTGTGGAAGGGAGGGCAATGAGGAGATGGATAGAGGCAGAATGCTTCAGACAAGGACTGTAGGTTTTCATTCCTTCAGAGATGAGATAATGTTTGGATGAGTCCAGTGGAAAGGCATTTCAATAGGAAGGAATGCACTTAGTTAATTCAAATGGTTTTTTTTCTTTTTTTTTTCTGTTGCTCCTAGTAGGTGAGTACAGTACATAGATTCCATCATGACGATGTTTGTTGATTTTTTTTAATAACTTTTTTTTATTTCAGCATATTATGGGGGTACAAATTTTAAGGTTTCAAATAATGCCCTTGCTCCCTTCTCCCCCCAACGATGTTTGTTGATTTTTGTGATGCAGAGTTGGTGTTTACCTCCAGAATTCTTGTTTGGCTTTCAGATACTTATTAAACAATGTTTAATAGCTTGAGAAATTCCCCTGGAGGTGAAGACCTTTCATAGGGTAACAGATTTGTATTATTACTGTTGTTAGTTTTACTTGGTTATAACCCAATCTGCTGGAAATGTGAGCAGCCACTCTGGGCTGGAGCTAATTTTCAACAAAAGGTCAGGGAGGGAAAAAAAAAGTGTAAGCAAAACCATTCCTGCTTCCTCGCTCACAAATGACAAAATGCTGTTCAATTCTTGCTGCACTATTTGAGTCGTTTGGAAGAGAGAGGGTTTTTTTTTCACCCTTATTTATCCTCAATATGAGAAGCTGATAAAAGGATGTTTAATTAGGTCCGGGTGCTGCAGATAAGGGCACACACGCTTTTTATGTAGTACGATTACAGAATGACTGGCTGAACTGCTGTCTCTAAATGAGGAACTGTGCCCCATAGGCATCCAAAAATACCAGCCATAGCAAGCCGTGAAAATGTGTTATCTGAACATACAACAAAGGGTGGGTCAGAAAAACATCTTCATAGATGTGTTTTTGTAATTTTTCTAAGATGCACAAAATGATTAGTCGACATATGAAAAGCGGTAGGTTTAAAGTTCATCCTCAGAAAAGCTTTGGCTTCGTGGTCGCGACTGATCCATCTGGGTTGACAAACTATGATCTATAGGCCCTCTGCCCACAATTTGGAGCTAACAATTGTTTTTATGTTTTTAAATATAACATGTTGGAAAAAGTTAAAAGAAGAATAATTTTATGAGGTGAAAAGTCTATGACATTTAAATTTCAGTGTCCATAAAAAAAAAAATCTCGTTGGCATACAGCCAAGCGCACTTACTCGCATGTAGTAACTACGGGTGCTCGTGGGCTACAGTGGCAGAGTTGGGTGGTTGCCACGGAGACTCTAAGGCCTGCAAAGCTGAAATTATTTACTGTTAGGCCCTTTATTAATAAAGTTTACTAGCCCTTGATCTCGGCGATGGGTGTACCAGTGCTCATTGTCCTGTTCTTGGAACTTCCTTGTATTTTGAGAATTTGTAAAATAGCAAATTATGGAAAAAACCCTGCATCATAATCACCTGAGGTGCTTGGAGAAAATGCAGAATCCCAAGTCCCAGCTCGACTTGGAGAATTGGCATCTCCGGGAGTTGGAGCTGGGAATATAATTGTAGGACAAGCTCTCCAGGTGTTTCTTATGAACGCAAAAGTTTAAAACCCACATAACATGCAGTGAGCCCTTTCTCTCCCTCTCCCTTCAATAGGGAACACATCTGAACAAATTTAAAGTGTGTTTCTTTTTAACCCTGATGATTCCAGCTACATTGTCTTCCCCAGAACTTTAAAACACTAATGTAGGGCAGATTTAGTGCACAGCAGAGGGTGTGGCTGTTACTGGGACAGAGGTTTGAGCCTGTGATTGAGTTCTCTCTCCATCATGTCTAAAATTCTCACTGTTACATTGATTCCTTTGGCTACAATCATTCCTACTCTGAAATCCCAGCCATTCTTTGTTTTCTACAAGTTCTTTATTATTAATATTATTATTATTTTAAGGACTTTAAGAAAAAACATACATTTGGCCACAATCAGGCTGCATAGACTAACAAAACGTAGGTTTCTTTGCTTTTTGATGAAACTGTATCCACTCTAGTTATTTCACTCATATTCTTTCAAGCTCCGATTGGTAATTGTAGATGCATATTTTTTAAAAGGTAGAATGAATTATTTCATACAAGTAGTTTGCTTTGTAAGCAAAAGCCTTTTAATACATGAACTTCATGGAGGGTTGGAGGTGGTTGAGTGGACTTGAGGGATAATGAAATTGAGCCTTGCTAGAGAAGAAGTTGAGCAAGGGACGTTCACCTTTCACCAGCCCACCCTGATCACCAACACCCAGTTTCTGAGAGAAGGTAGGTTTCTAACGAGGGAGAATGAAGGATTCTCACGTTTGAGGAGGCAAGGAGCTTGGAGCATCATTAGCTCCCAATATTGGTAGGAGGAGGAGAGCGTTCTGACGGGAAGGGCCATGACAAAACTTGTTGCCTCCTTCAGAAGTATGCTTGTGGTCAGCTTTCTAAGGAAAATAGTTCTTAGTGAGCAGTTAGTGGATTGGAGTCAAGGAGAAGCGCCTGATACAGTCATTTGTTGTAGGTACAGTAGATGTTTTGGTGACCAACCTGGGTTTGATTTCAATTTAGTACTAGTGGGTTTGCTTGAGCATCTTCTTACTCCTTTTGATCCTCAGCTTTCTCATCTATAAAATGGGACTATTAATACTTTTGTGAAATTATAGGGGTGATTAAATGAGAACAGCCATGACTCCCAAACACAGCTGGTTATCAGAATCACCTGATGACTATTATTTATTTATTACAGCTATTATTTATTTCCTTTTTAAAATTTTTATTTATTTATTTCCTCTTTTTTTTCTTTTCTTTCTTTTCCACTGTGCAACCTGCTTCAGTGCCAGGAGCCTATGGGCACAGGCCAGGCAATGGTTTGGGGTCACAGTTTGCTCTGGCTGGGACACTATGATGATGGCTTATTTACAAAAGAAAGAAAGAAAAAAAAACAACCTAGGTTTCCAGAGATGTGAATTCAAATTTAGTAGTTTATTGAGGGTTAAGGATTAGGGAATCTATATACATTTTTAAATAAAATTCTGAGTTAATGCCAGGTTTGGAAACCACTAAGAATACCGTATGCAAAACCCCTGCCTTAGTTTTAACACACTCTGGTGCTCAGTTTTTTTGTATCTGGAAAACAGGACCTCAGGCCAGGCAACGGTTGTTTGGTGAATTGGTTGGAGCCTCTGCAGGAGGTTTGCATTTATGCTCGTGATTGCACTAGCACTGTAATGCAGCAAACCAGCTGTGTGTGGACTACAGCTATGAAACGTGAAAAAAAAAAACCCTCTGGAATGAAAACCTGTTCTGCAGCCGGTCTGTGTAGTTTTCTGCTCTTCATTCTTGTAAGGGGAAACTTCAGTTCAGCTGCTAGTATGTCTCTTCCAATCCCTTTTTACCTACCATAAACTTACAGGCAAAAGAAACAGCTCATTTCTAACTATTACCCAGTTTTTTAACCACCCACATTGTCTCTCTTCCTTCCCATCAAGTAGGAAAAATGCTAACATGGGGTGACATGGTTCAAAGCTAAGCTTTACATAACAAGCTGAAGCTGAGTCAAACAACTTGGAAAATGAGCACCTTTTTGGCAACAAGCCTTCCTGTGTTTCTTTGTCCCATTTCTTCCTAGTGACACCTCCACTCCCCCCCCTGCTGCCCAAGGTCCACTGTTGGGACCCCTGTCATACTAGGAAGACCACATTTCCAGATCTCTTTTGTAACTCCCTCCCCACCACTGCTCATATGTGCTCTGTCCAACCCTCAGGGTCCTTAGCCCTTGCTAAACTAATTCAAAATCGGTCAGTCCTTATGTCTAGAGCAAATTTACTCTTGGGCAGCAATGCTACTTTCATGTCTGCCCATGGTACCTATATTGCTCAAAGTAATGTGTACCCAGAATTTTTGTTTATTTATCAGATCTGCCCTCCAGCATACTGACCTATAAGGCTGATGTCATCTACGTGTAGAGGAAGTTACAAATCTGGAAAATTCACATGCCGGAGAATCAGTCCCTGGATGATGGAGTCAATACCATCTACAGGATATGAGTACTTATATTTGAATGGAATCTCTTCTGATCATCTTCAGGAAGGTTATGGATAATACTGTGATTTTCCTCTCGCTTAAGTAATGTTCACAGAACACAGAGACTGAATGAGTAATAATACCTGGCTCTGAAACATATAATCCATTCGGATTCCAGGCCCAGGGTCTTGGCCACAAGAAAGCATATTTATCCCAACATCTTCCTGGAACCTATGCTCTGTAAGCGCTGGAAGATTCTTTGTTTATAGCGTCTTGCATTTCTGTAAATCACCTATTTCAATAGCTGAAAGAAAGAGATTTGGTAATTACAGCTTTTCTTTGTTGTAGCTCTATATTAAAAACACATGCCAGCAGGGTTAAGCAAGGACCCAAGTGGATAGATGATACATAAACAAGATTAGGAATCATAAGATTAGGGGCTTCCTGTGCAGGTTTAGTCACAGGAAGAGGGTCAGTTACAAGTACAAAATTATTTTGGTGGGGGGAAGGGGTGATTTTGTTATACTGATGATCTATATTTTCTGGCTTTCGTTTCAAATTCCTTGAAATGAGTTAATTTGTTGATTTCAGTTATTTTTTTTTACTATAATATTATCTAAAATAATTGGCTTTAAAGTCCATTGACAAGTATAATTGTTGGATATTTTGGATAGTCACCTTCTTAATGATCAGTTCAGCACCTATATTATGGCTAGCTACTTGATTGGAATAACACAAGACCCTCTTAATTTTATTTGGTCTTTAACTTTATTTTATCTGCTTACAGAAGACAAATGATTAATATGAAGCCTAAAGGTAGCCAATTAGAGACTTACAGAGTAGTGACATGGGAGGTAAAAAATGAGGAGAAAGAAGAATGGCTCTACCCTTGTTTTCTTTTACTTTTTTTTTTTTTGAGACAGAGTCTCACTTTATTGCCCAGGCTAGAGTGAGTGCCGTGGCGTCAGCCTAGCTCACAGCAACCTCAAACTCCTGGGCTCAAGCAATCCTGCTGCCTCAGCCTCCCAAGCAACTGGGACTACAGGCATGCACCACCAGGCCCGGCTAATTTTTTTTTTTTTCTATATATATTAGTTGGCCAATTAATTTCTTTCCGTTTATAGTAGATGGGGTCTCGCTCTTGCTCAGGCTGGTCTCGAACTCCTGAGCTCAAATGATCTGCCCACCTCGGCCTCCCAGAGAGCTAGGATTACAGGCATGAGCCACTGTGCCCGGCCCTTCTTTTACTTTTACTATTAACTATTTCCACCCTTAAATTAGCACATCAGAGCTGGTAGACTCTAATCATTGTATTTCTGAGTTTGCTTAGTAAGAGAATACTTTTCTAAACAAATTCTGCCCTCCTTGTTGTTTGTGTGTCTGTGTATGAGTTTATTTGTCATTCTAATATTATCTTGTTGAGGGCTATGGAAATAAATTTACCATGGTGTGTATGATAGAAAGAGTCCTGCTTCAAGGGTAAAGTCTACTATTAATTACCAGGGGGAAGTTGGTTACTTAGATATACCCACCTGTTTAGTGTGAGTTTCTAAGTTTAAAGAGAGTGAGGGGTTAGCGTCTTTGGTTAGACTTCTACCAGTCTAGCTGGGCTGAAATGGGCTGTTGAATAGCGGATGTTAAACTTTCAGATACCACATGGGAAGAAAACAGGTTATAAAGGAGAGGAATCCCTGTATTAAAGCTTATTATCTTCTGGACTCTGGCATTCTCTCTTGTCTACCAAAGCCCAGGACTATGTTTCCCCAAGTGAGGTTTATGGGCCATTTCCATCAGTCTCATGGGTTTACTGTTGAAATTGCAGTTTCATGGACTCCATTCTAGATGGATTACATTAGAATCTCGGGTTGAAACCTATAAATGTGCATTTAAATAAGCAACTTTATTTAAAATTGAATTACATTAAGAAAGAATTTATATTAAGAATTTATATTAAGAATGATATTAAGAATGAATCGCAAAACCCGGAAATAGACTAGCAACAAAGATGGCAGTACAAATCAGTGAGTAAAGGATAAACTATTCAATAAATAATTTAAGAATAATTGGTTTTCCACGTGGGAAAAAAAATGTTTGACTAGATCCCTATCTCCACATCATGAAGAAGAATAAACTTTATATAGTTTACATATTTAAGCATGGAAAGTAGAACTATAAAACTTTTAGGAAAAAATATAGGAAAATATCATTTTGACATTGAAATAGAGAAGGTTATCTCCAATACATTAAAAAACACAAATCATAAAGAAAATAGAAAAATTTGGGCTGGGCGCAGTGGCTCACACCTGTAATCCTAGAACTCTGGGAGGCCGAGGTGGGCGGATTGCTTGAGGTCAGGAGTTCGAAACCAGCCTGAGCAAGAGCAAGACCCTGTCTCTACTATAAATAGAAAGAAATTAATTGGCCAACTAATATATATAGAAAAAATTAGCCGAGCATGGCGGCACATGCCTGTAGTCCCAGCTACTTGGGAGGCTGAGGCAGGAGGATTGCTTGAGCCCAGGAGTTTGACGTTGCTGTGAGCTAGGCTGACACCACAGCACTCACTCTAGCCTGGGCAACAGAGTGAGTCTCTGTCTCAAAAAAAAAAAAAAAAAAGAAAAGAAAATAGAAAAATTCTACTAGATTACAATTTGTCTTAGTCCATTCAGGCTGCCATGACAAATTACAGTAGATTGGGTAGTTTATAAACAATAGAAATTTACTTCTCACAGTTTTAGAAATTGGGAAATCCTTGCGACACGAATTCCATTAAGCCGGGCGCGGTGGCTCACGCCTGTAATCCTAGCACTCTGGGAGGCCGAGGCGGGCGGATTGCTCAAGGTCAGGAGTTCAAAACCAGCCTGAGCGAGACCCCGTCTCTACT